>APFE030595948.1:1131-91860 GCA_000404065.3 Pinus taeda
AACAATAATAATATAAAGCCACAAAAATAATAATAAAGGGATTCTATGGGGCACAGTAATAACAATATGGGGGAAATAGGGGCACAAAAATATTAATAAGGGGTATAACTACAATAGTAATGGGGTAATCACTAGTATTATAGGGACCCAACAATTTGTTTCTCTAGTGTTATTGTATGTAGGAATCACCTCGACCCATTTGGTAAAATAGTTTACTACTATAATGATATTACCATGCCCCTAGGATTATTGAGGGTTACATGTCATCAAATCAATGTTCCATTTTTAAAATGGTCCAACGACGATAACAAGGTGTAAGGAGCAAGTGGAGCATGGGTTTTATGATTGTATATATGGAAAGCATGACACTTTTGAACCACGAGAATGCAGTCTCAAAACATAGTAGGCCAAAAGTAGCCAACACGCAAAATATTCTATGCAATGGCATAATGAGACATATGACCACCACATGCCCTAGAATGGAATTCATTTAAGACTTTCTCGGCCTCCTCATGTGTGAGGAACCTTCAGAAAATTGTATCAATACCATGACAATACAGGGTGTCACCGATTATAATATAGTTTTTATCTTGATATCAAATACATCATTGGTCAGAGTGAGATGTATCAGACCAGAAAGTACGTGTTTGGATATATATGATAATATCTCCATACGATGGTTCAGATGAAGTGATAAGGAACAACGATTCATCTAGAATATAATCACCAGACGTTGTTTCAATTTCAGTAGTGGGAAGGTTGCAGATTAGCTCAGCAAAAACTAAGGATTTCTTTGACCTAGATTTGATGAAACCTAAATTGAAATCCTCAAGGATGACAATCCACTTAGAGTAATTTCCCCCCAATGATTTTTGTGACAAGATGTACATCATGGGGTTGCAATAAAAAACAACCATAGTTTTGCAGAGCAGAATATAATGGTGAAACCTTTGGATAGCTTGGACAACCGCCAAAGCTAACTTTTTGACATGATTATATTTGATTTCGATATCATTCAATTTTCAAATCAAATAATAAATAGTATTTTTGGTCCCTAAATCGTACTCTTGGACCAATACCATAATGATCGTAGTAACTTCAATGGCAAGATAAAATATGTAATCGTATTGGTACTCTGTGGGATATAAAAAGGATGGCCGAATTAGAACATTTTTCAAGGCATGGAATGCCTTTCAAGCAACATCTTCCCAATGGAAGGGAACCCATTTCTTTAACAAGAGAGTAAATCCTTTTGCCAATTCGGTGTAGTTAGGAATGAACCTCTAAAGAAAGTTAGCCTTCCCTTGGAGTCATTGAAGTTGAAGGAGGGAAGAAGGAGCACGCAGATCTATGTTTACCTAGACTTTTAATGGGTCAATACAAATTCCATGTTTCGATACAACAAAACCACGAAGTTGGCCAGAGCTAACACAAAATACACATTTTTGCAAATTGAGCCTAATCTTATAATGTTTACAATGTAAAAAGATAGCCCTAACGTGCATCGGATGATCAACACGAAGTTTCGAGTGAGAAAGTAGTTCATCAAAATGTGGTTGTATGATATGTTTTATGTCATGGAAGGCATAATTCATTTCCCTCTGAAATGTAGCCCCAATATTTTTCAATCGGAAGGGGAGATTTTGATATGAAAATGTGCCCTAGGGACAAATAAATGCAGTTTTATGTTGGTCTACCAAGAGAGTGTTGATCTCATTGTATCCAGAAAAACCTTCCATAAATGAAAATATTTCACAATCAACACAATCATAAACAATCTAGTTGATGAATGGGGTAGGATAATTATCTTTAGGACAAGCACGATTAACGTCTTGATAATCGACACACACAAATTATTCCCTATTTCTTCATGACAGGAACAATGTTTGACACCCAATTAGTTAAAGCAACTGGGTAGATCAAACAATGACGAGTTTGATCGATATGTCAAGAGGGATAGTCTCTTCAATTTTCGGCGAATTCTTCTCATAATCGATACCATGGATGGATATGGAATTCGTAGACATCTCAACAATATTGGTTTGATATAGTTCACTAAGATTATCCTTGATATAATCTAGCAAGGAGCAACGATGATGATCATTGTCCCATGACGCATCATCTGGCATCAAGATTTCCATGATGCTCTCAATGGTAGAAAATGTACAAAAGAAGGAAACAAAGGATGTGCCATAATCTAAGGAACGGTCAAACCAATTGATCGAAGAGGAGAGATTATATTGCACTACACAAGCCAAATAGATCACTTCATATTTGATCTCAATGGGTGTGAGTGGCATGTGGTCACCAAAAGTGTCAATATTGGACTCATTTCACACTACACACATATCAATTGGAGTAGTACAAGAATATATCATGTTGACATGGGAAATTGAATTAGAGTTGTTAGGAGAAGGAGGGGAAAGAGGAAAGGTTCCTATGAGGGAAGAATCCTTAAGTAGTCCTACCCTGACATGATGTTATGGGTATGGGGTTTCTCCCATAAGAGGGACACTTCCAGTAACTTGACAATTTGTGGAAAATAAAGTGAGCTGATCAATGGCTACTATACCTCCCTTATGAGGGAAAGAAATCATCCTTAAATATGTTGAAATAAAAAAAACCATAGCATAAACCTAGATATGAACTAGTAGAAGGTTATAATCTAGCGACATATTAATAACTTCAACTTCTACTGATATCATCTTACTGCCTAACTATACTTGTAATGAAATTAGAATTCCACAAGGCAATCGTGTTCCGTCAAAACATTTCATAGTAGTCGACTCCTAATTCAATTGGGGAGAACCAATGGCCATCCAACAAGAAAGGGACATGATACAGATTGAGTCTCCTTCATCCACAATGGAACAATGGATATTCTTACTTTGAATAACAACTTCAATCATGAAATCTAATTGGCCTGGAAGTCAAGGCATATGATTCTCATGGTTAAAAACTACTAGGTTGGAATCTGAAGGATCAATACATCCAATTGTGGAAAACAAAGCCTTCTTCTGAGTGGGGAAATTTTGCAACACCTTAAGAGTTAACATAGCTTAAAGATCCTGAGCCAAATCCTAAACTATGTTATAATTATGAGCATCTCTTGCACGAGGGTTGAACGTAGATTTATGGATAATGCATTTGGGACACTTAATTATCAATTCGATAAGAAACACATTTGGAGCAGGATCAAATGGAGATGCGGTCAAACTATCAGGTTGATTGGTAGCCTAAAAATTTGAGGGATTTACATTACTATAGTCTTGACATCGGGTGGCCATCATAAATTCATTTTTGGCTTAGTAGAGGAAACCACAAAGACCAAGTTAGAGGAAACAGGATCCCTAGAAAAAATATTGGTCTCCTAATTCGGAAACAGATTTGTCAACACAGCGGATGAAACAGATAATTTTAGGTATTGATTCACTTCCATTCGATGTGGATGATTGTCAGTAAAATTATCCTCATTACAAATAAAACATGAATAATGAGGTTTCTGCTTTTCTTCAAAAGACTGATTGTTTTGTTTATCATGTGAAGGATTATCTTTCTTCTTTTTACCTTTTCCTTTCTTCTTACTTCCTAGCTGCTGAGATTTTCCTTTGGAATATTGAGAAACATTGACCTCATAAGTAGAAGTTGTAGGAGTGGTGGAAGGATGGATTTGGGCAATCAAAACAAGAGTCGAAATAGATGGTTTACTCGTCAAATTCTGGTTGGCAAAACCAATCACGCCATTGGTGTCATGTGATTCTTTATTGGGAGGTTTAGGAACATTATTGGAAGGTCACGAAGCATATGGTATTTTATCATAGAGAATGAAATATTGGGTATAAATAAGATACAAATACTGGGAAAGAGAAATTAACTGCTCTTCGGTCAAAACTCCACCCTTAGCAATTTCTTCTCTGTTGGATCGAAAAAAAGACTCAATGAAACATTCGGCTAACAATTAGTTAGGAACAAAAGTTTTAACCAAACAATGATGACATTGCCATTCATGAATGTGATCAGAAATGTGAGTCCATAAATTTATTTGAAAATGGTTAAAATTTTAGTTCCAGTCTCACATCTGATTGGTAGTTGGATATGTATTAGGAATGTGGTAGCCAAGGTGCTGAAATTGTCGAATGAAACTTATGGTTGTTCAATATACCATTTTTTCCTGTACCAGTGAATGTGCATTGGAAAAGACGAAAATGAACAAAGTCAGCATTGAGAGAGTTAGAAGAACACCACAAATGATAATTCATCACATGTGTAGATGGGTCTTCTCTAGGATTTCCATTTAATTTAGGGACATCACTAGGAAATTTTGTGGGAATAACCAACCACCAAGGAGAATGAGCAATAGGATCATTGGTGAGCCTTGTCAAATCTGTCAATTTGAGAGTTGCTACGAATGGAAACTCCTTGTTGAGGTTGGGTGGAGGATACCTTGGGTAAGATGGCATAGCCTAAGCAACAAGTATCTGTGTTTCAAGATAGGGAGGATTTTAATAATCAAAATACACATAACCTTGCTGGCCAGCTCCAAAATTACCTTGTAAAGTTTGAAAAACTTGGGTTTGGATTTGATGACCATAAGGCATTTGAGGCATACCTTGATACAGTCGATACTATTACCCTGTGGGATTTTGAATCATCCCAACATAAGGTTGGTTAGGTTGTTCATGATCAATACCATATATATTCTCACCCACTTGAATTTGAGGAATGGCCAAATGAAGTGGTTATGGTTGTAAGTTACCTTGAAAAGGATGGGTATACATGGCTTGTGAAGTGCCAGATACTGGTGGAATAAGTTGAGTTAAATATGCAACCTGTAAAGGTTGGCTTACATTCACTTAAGCTTGAACATGTTGAGATATAAGTTGACGAATAGGAACCTGAGATGTAGTTGGAACAGGTTGAGAAATTAAATATGAAACCACAACCAAACCAAGTTGTACGAGAGTGATAGGTTTCCAAACATTAGCCACCATTCTTGAATAAGGAGGAGTCATATGAAGTTGAGAACTAACTTGAGGGGATGGAAATATCCCTACAATGGGTTCCCCCCTGCAAAAAGAGGAGGGTAATATGGAGGAAACTGCCCCCAAGAGGATGGTTCCCTACAGGAGGTGGATTGGGTTGTTGTAGATGTCCATACCCACTAATATAAGGACCATTCTATTGTTGAACCATAGGAGTAGATAGAGCAGAATAGTAGACTGTGTAGTGATCATCAAAGAAGTTCTAGATGGAATTCCATATGTAGATGACATGGGAGAGGTCCATGGACTAGATGCTATGCCAAAAAATGTACCAGACAAAGATTGGTAACCAAGCAGGAGGGACGGGCCACCATACAAATGTGTTTCTCACGATGTTACAAACATGAATGAAGATGAAACATGGGTTGTCTCAATCATGGTAGTAGATACATGTTAAGAAACCATAGTAGATTTAGTCATGGTTAACTGGCCCAAAGAGGGTTGCCTAGGGAAACTCAAAGGTGAGCTGAAGGGAAAATAACTAGACAAAGGATCTTGTGATGGAGTATGAGCAGAAGGAAAAGGATAGGCCTGATAAAACTGAGCTCCTACTCAAATAAGAGAGGAGGGGTGAGGCTCTTCTTGAGGAATCTCTTTGATACTCACAGGATCGGGTGTAAGCGGTTCACCATCGAGTCCAATATATATAGTTTGTCATTGGGTCTAAGACAAGGAAGAGAAGAGGAACATCCTAAAGTAATAGTTGTAGAAAACTAAGGTTCCTTAGGTTGTATAACCTTAGGTTGTGTTGTCTCTGATTCAATTTTTGGACAATTGGTGGTGTGTGGGTGGCTAGTGGTGGTGTTAGTGTTGGCATTGATGTCAACCAAGGTCAACATGATGATTGATGTCAACCAAGGTCCTCATCATGATTGATGTCAACTAGGGTCAGTATGATGATTGGGAACCCAAAATGAATTTCATTATAGCTACAAGCTTCATGTAGAGAATCATCATAGTATCAGGCTTACTCGAGAAGCCATAAAATGATGACTATGTTGGTTGGGAGTTCAACATTACAAGAAAAAGAAGAGAGTGAAAAATATTTTGTAGCTATCTTAGAGGCAGTATGCGGGTTCAAATCCTACATCAGATCCTCTCCATTGGAAAGGGCACTTAAATATCATTCCAATAGTGTGTGGAAGTCTAAAAATAGACTCCTAGATCAAAATATATGGTCTTCTGAAGTTCAAGAATTGAATTCCTAAGAAGGTTGAAATACCAGAGGTCGGAACCCATCAAGAACTAATATCAGAACCTTAGAGACTAGGATATGAGAACTTCGAAAACTGGAATATGAGAGCATCAGAGTAGC
This sequence comes from Pinus taeda, assembly GCA_000404065.3. Classification (NCBI taxonomy): domain Eukaryota; kingdom Viridiplantae; phylum Streptophyta; class Pinopsida; order Pinales; family Pinaceae; genus Pinus; species Pinus taeda. The sequence goes on from APFE030595948.1 coordinate 7,489, forward strand.
TTGGATTAGAGCATTAGAACTAATGATATTAGAGACTGGAGGTCATTGGAATATCAGAGGTTTGGGACATCGGATTACCGAAACTTCTTAATAGAGGTGTTTTAATAAGTTACATTATCCAGCAGGGCTGAATTTGCTAAAAGCATTGAGGAATTCCAAGAAAGTTAGGAAATTAATTCTTACAAAGATAAGGGTGATCAAGACTCCTTCTCTCTCCTCCTGTAGGACACATGGTGACATGCCAGTAGGCCAGAGAAAGTGAAGTGGCTAGTGATGTCAGTGTATTGGAGGACAAAATATCAGAGGGTAAGAACATCATAACTATTGTAAAAATGATGGTTAAAGAAGTTCCAATAAAGGGAGCTCTGATATTTCCAAGAACATGGTCATATGGTGCTTAAGGGGACCAAGGGCTGAACAAGGTAGCTAAGGATATTAGACTGAGTCATATCCTAACATTCTGTTTGTTGAAGTTATGATACAAAAGGGCTCTGATACAAAACTAAGAACAATCACAGGTCTCGGTTCTATGAGAAAGGAAATGCCAAAGGAGCTAAAGGCAAAGGGTGCCCAAGGATATCAGAGAGTGCAATATCATAAAATTCTGCCTGTGTAAGTTATGATATGTTGTGTTTTGATGAGGCAGTACAGTGAGTTAAATGGATGTATGAGTTAGCAATGGAAGAATTGAATGCAGGAATCATGAAGTTGGTTGGTGAAGTTAGCGAGACCCGTAGAAGGCTCTGAGACAAGGCAACAAGGAAAACATTTAACAAAGATGAATTTGAGGGAATGAAGGAAGAAATCGGCTATTTTATATGCACGTATGGGAGAGTTAAATAAGGATCAGAGTAGCCATTCATGAGGACTATCAAGCTTTGTGGAGTAGTAAATAAGAATGGGACTCTCAGAGGTGTGTGAAGACCACCTGAGAATTAAGATCTTAGCATGGATATTTACGCAGTCATTCAGTGAATAACTTCAAGGTCCACCTCTATGTTTAATGCTATGACAAGGCTCAACTAGAAGACACAATAGTAGTAGGAGGAGTCATGCCAAAGTACACTTGGGAAGTATAGGTACATGCAATAGAGAAAACTTTGTGCAATGTGCATCTATGGATAAAAACCATCAATTTCCATTTGAGCAATTTGGGGTTGTTGTGCATATCCTCAAAGTGCTAAGCAGTGAGAGTTGAGTGTGTAGACAGAGAGGTCTAAGGACCGAGACAAGACATAGTGCTAGTGCAGCATGAGTAATGTTGTTGTTGTGAGAAGAACAATTAGGACATAGCTGAAGAGTGTGAAACAAAGTGATTATTGTGTGAATAACATTGTGAGCTGAGCTGACGTAGGTGGAACAGAGAGCCTGTGCGAGAGAAGGAAGAGTGTTGACAATATGCTCTAGTGAGAAGTGAGGAAAGATAAATTGCATGAGACCAAAGGGACTCTGTGGAACAATAATATAATGAGAGCATAAGTTTTTTGGTAACCAACCATCTTGGTACTTTACTTGTAATGCATATGCCTCTATTTTCAAATTGAAAATTGTATCAAATAGTAGAATAGTGGCAAGAGTAGGTTGGTGCTTGCTAGTCAAAGGAGGTCGGTGCCTCTTGTGAGTGGGTACTCAAAAAAAAAATATGTAATTAAGTAAGTGATAAATTTACATCATAAACAAACAACAATTTTGTGATTTTTTCCCTCTGGTTTTCCATGTGAAAAAAACTTTGTGAAATGTGTGTGTTTCTCATGTGATTGATTGTATGAACATGAATGTTTAAAATTGTTGTTCACTTCCTTTATAAATCAATGCTCTCATAAGAAACATAATATAAAAAGGGACTGTAAGCATACTAAAAAAAGAAAATAATCTCAGTATTACGGATTCACCCCCCCCCCCCCCCCAGTAATTCCTTATTCCAACAATTGGTATCAGATTTGGTTCCTTCAGGAATAGTCTAATCACTAGAAGGTAAATCTATAAGGAATTATATCTAGGAAAGAGAGTCAAGAGGCTTACTCAAGTATAATATTAGTCTTTGATGGGACAAACTATGCCTTTTTGAAAGTAAGAATGGAAGCATATCTTATGTCTCTGGGAGTAGATATTTAGACTTCACTGCTAGTTGACTACAATGTCCCTGATATTCCTCCCACTGAAGCAGATGGTAAAAAATTATATTGAAATAATGCTAAAGCCAATAATTCCATTCTCATTGGTCTTAGTCAGTCAGAACTTGTAAAATTTATGCACTATAAGTCTACTAAGGAAATATAGGTAAAGCTTAATCAGATTCATGAAGGAGATGACGAAGTCAAGCAGACGAAACTTCAAACTTTTAGAATGAGGTTTGAGAGCTTGAGATGAGTGAAGATAAAATCATAGCAGAATACTTCCTCAGAGTTGATGAAGTAACTAATATTATTGGAGGACTTGATGAAGAGGTCAAGGAAGAGATGATTTTTCAAAAAATGTTAAGATATCTACCCATGATATTTAATGCCAAAGTCTCAACTATTGAAGAAATGGCTAATTTAAAGGATCTCAAGATGGACCGGCTGCATGGTAGTGTCATAGCCTATGAGATGAGAGTAGGAAGATAAAATTATGAATCTAAGGAAGCAGCATTCAAAGTATCAAAAAAGGCCAAGGCACACAAAGATCATCAAGACTATTCCAGTTGTGAATCTGATCAAGAGTTGGCTCAACTAGCCAAAAAACTAAAGTGTGGCTCAGGAAAAATAAAGGGAAGTTTCCCTTTAAAAAAATTTTGGAAATTTTTCATCCAAATTCCCTTACAAGGAAAAGAATGAAAAAGAATATGATTAGAAATTTAGAAACAAGTCTCAGAAACATCATAAGAAAAAGATCTATAGGAAAAAGGGGTTCTACTCCAAAGAGGATATATTAACACCAGATTCAGATAGTGAAAACTCGTCAGAGAATGACTCAAATAAGTATCTACTTATGGCTTTTAAAACAAACTCCAAAAAGAAAGGTATTATGGAATTTGAAGAGGAAGAAGAATAAATAGTAGTGGACCTTGAAGGGGAACTCAATAGTGCCCTTGATGAGCTAAAGAAAGCAAGGAAGAATAATAAGAAGCTGAAGGAATAACTACATCGTGTTGAAGAAGGTATGTATAAACCTGATAATGAGGAGTTTTCTTATAAAAAAATAAAATCTTGAAGAAGCTATCAAGAGAAAAGATAGTTTATTCCTACTACTAGAATAAAAACAAGGAACCCGTGAGAAACTAGAAGAAGAGAACAAGAAGCTAAAATAGGAGTTTCTCAAGTTAAGGAATGAAACGATCTCAAAGGAATGCAAAGATGATGTTATGTCTTTGAAAGTTAAACTAGTGTTGAAGGTGGTGGGCCCACCAAGATTAAAGGGATCTCCTTGATATGAAGTCCCAACTAGAACTCAAACCATTTGGAATAGGAGTCTCAACAGTGGGTGGTATTGTAATACCTTGACCGCAGTATCACGAAAAGGTAAGTATGATAACTTTAGGTGAGAGAAAGTGTGTGACCTTGCAAAGAGTGAAGTGCGATGCGTGAAGGTTCTAACACATCGAGGGGAAAAGGAAGTGCACCCCTTATAAACTTGTAATAGTATGAAACTTGAAAGGAACACATGAGAGAAATGACACCACAAGCTAAAAATCAGAATAGCCTACAAATTAAAGTGATGAGTTAATCCAGCAACATTCATTCAACAAGGTTCATACAATTGCATATAAAGTAGTTCATAAGAAAATGCATAAGCTAAACAACATACATTGCCAATGCAACCAAAATAGTCCAACTAAATTAACAACATATGTATGAAAGCGTGTTGGCTCTAATATTATTATTATAAGTGAAATTTCCATCCATACATACACCATTGATGACCACTAGCCCCAATAGTGGAACATTACAGTCAAGAACACTTCTCCTCTAAAGACGTATACTCACTCTACGCTATGGAGAAGCCATGGCTCTTCACAATACTTCTAAGCATTCTCTAAGCCTAATCCTAGCCAAACGCTTGGCTCACAAAAACATGTTCTCTAAGTTATGAGGTTCTATTTATAACAATGGGTGGGGTGACCCTGGACATTCTCCTTTGTGACTCTTTGAATACCCTCGTGACTCCAACTTATTTAAAATTAAATCATTACATAACATGATGACCTTTCAGATTCCACTAATGACACTTGGAATTTCACTTACAACATATTTACAAATAATATTACATTTTACTCATGTACCCATGTGAGACAAAATAGGCTAGAGACAACCTAGCAACACAAAACACTATGATTCTGAAATTTTGGGAAATACCAACTTGACAAACTCCACTTCATGCTTCTCGGTCACATATTGATGCCAAGCTTGGTACTGTATGATGGTGTCACCAAACTATTTGATGGTGTCTTTATGAAAGCAGACTCTTTCCTCCATGGAATCCAAGTATATGATCTTGGAACCTATATCCAACTCATTTTGAAGCATTTGAAACATGGTATTGACCTTGATAGGACCACCAATGTACTTTTGCATATTGTGTGAGTTTATCTCCAAGTATTCCCTGGTAGCCTCTTGCCTTAGCTGCTCCATGTACTCATTGATCTCTAGCCAGACTTCATTCTTGAGTTTAACATTGATGAGGGAACTGATTGATGGGATCATGTGCTTTCTCACCATGACATCCAAAATATTGTACAACCACACATATGAGGCGTGTATGCTACTGATGAATCGGGCGAGATGCTCACAATTATAGATCAACATTTAGACCTTTGGTTTCTCTAACTCTGCCTATGGCTTCATCTTCTTAGCTAAGTCAAGGGAGGCCCCTTTGTACCACATTGTCCACTCTTGTACATGGGTGATGGACATGTATGTTCTTGACAGTTTGAACAAACTCTTTGCACCATTGTTGTAGGCCATCCACACAGACAACTGCTTTATACACAATGACAAATTCGTCATAGATATTCCACATGGTACCCTCAAGTGTTTATACTTAAGCAAGTATCACTGTCCTCATTTCACCCAATGTGGAAAATGCATTCTGTGTTGATGCTCAAAGTTGTTGTTCCTCTTGCTTGGAAGCTTACAATTTATTTTCCAGTTGTTCATTCTCGGCCATCAGGTACTTAACATTTGAGCTTATTGCTCATGCATAGGATAAACTGGCTTCGGAAAGGGAAATTCGATGCTTCCTAGTGTCTTACACTATCACCCTTTCCTTAATGAATTTAGGTGATGCATGATCATCCGTAGAGTGCTACCTCCACTCTTGTACAATCTTCTTCTGCAACTCGTCAAATGATAGATTGTACACATCCATGACTGAATCATCATCAAGGAGAACAGTATCTCCTTACTCGCTTGGGACTAGTTCTGACACTAGAGGTGTTGGATACTGAGAGATTACCTTTGCTGCTCTCAACATAAGTGTAGTGTCTTCATTTTTTGGCTCTTTTTCCATCTCCATGTCTATCACTTCGATCAATTGCTCAATTTGCTGAGAAATATCCCAATCTTGCATTTGTTCACCCTCTTCCTTAGTTGCTGGCTATTCAGAATCATCAACCTATATGGGAATTTTTTTCTCTATCATCATGCCTTGCCTTTGTTCCTCTTCCTGCTTCTACTTCTCTTCTCTTTCTCTCCTCCACAGCTCTCGTTCTTCCTTCAACTTCTTCTCCATCTCCTGCAGCATTAGTTATGCTTCCTGCAGCCTCTTCTTTCCTCTCTTCCTTCAATCTACTCCCTTTATGCATTGCTCCCTCTTTTCTTCCACTACCAAATCTACCTTCTCCAAGATAGGATCTACCTCCATCTTGCAGCTTTGATCTACCTCTGGGTCATAAACAACCTTCCTCTTTCCCTTTTCCTTCACTGGAGTGTTTTCTTCTACTACTATTGTTGTCTGCAGATTAGCCTTCCAAGCTATTTCTATACTGACCGGCTCATGGAAATTGGAGGCATTCTAATAATACCTCCAAGGGTCCTCCTCTGGCTAATGACATGCCCCGTTGATTCATGGAAAGTAAACTCTCGCATAGTGGTCCTTGCAAATACCGTGGGGATTTTTCAGATTAAAGTCTCTGGATCCAAACTTGAATTTCACTATCTCCTTAGCCTTAGCATCTGCATCTTTCAAGCTCTTAATCTCGTATAATCTGATACGCAAAGGAAGAGTTTTTATCGGGAAATCTAGTGTTCATTCAAAGCTGCTAGTCCCACTAAGAAGGGTAGCTATCTTAGAAACAAACAAACTAAAGCTACTTGCATTTTCATTTATGAAAAGTAGATGAGAGAGAAGCAGAGAGTACCAACCTGAGTCTTTTTCTTGGCTCCTTGCTTGTTTCCTCTCCCCTCTAACAGATCTTTGCTGCTTCTCCCTTTCTTTTCCCACTTCAAAGAACACCTGTAAAGTCAAAGCAGCATAATACCATCAAAGAACAGAGATCTACAATCATAAAAAATATAGGACCAGATATATATTGACCACACAAATGCATATATCAACTCAAACATACAAGAATGTGGAGGAAAACTCAAATAGCTTTATTGATAGAAAGAGTAGAAGACAGGATTACAACCCATTGATCTGACCCAGCATCATCCTCCCAGCATGAAAGCCCTACTTCACCTCATAAAAAGCTTAAATCACCCAACACTATTATGTTCCATGAAGAAACCAATAGCACTTCCTTACAAGATACAAGATTCCAGCCTCTGGATCTCTAGGATGAGGGATCCATATATAGATGTTTGCAGGTGGGTGAGTCAGCTTCTAGGATTTTGATTAGTGTCCTCTCTCTGATAGTTCTTGGTTCCACTTGGAGATTCATGATCTCTTACTCATCCCTAGGGTGAATTCAGAGAGACAAGTGTCAAATGGGCAGTTTCTAGAAGATTCTCTAGGTTTCCACCGAGTCAACTGCTTATGCCATTTGTCTTCTCTTGCTCATCGTACCCCACAGAAAGGATTTTTAGTATGCATCGCAATTTTTGCATGTGGCAGGTGAGATGCATCACACCCTTAGCACTAAGTAGTCTGTATGGTCTAGTTTTGACCAGTTTTGAGCAGTTTTTCATGGAGAACTTCTAGGAGATGATGTAATCAGCTGACCTTGCTTCTTTAGGGTATGAAACAACACTTTTATGGACTTAGAAGCCCTTGGTTTATGGACATATGTGATTGGGGTTGCAGTGCGCAAATATGTCTATAACAGTTGCCCCTAAAGCATGAGGTCGTAAATCTTTTGATGTCGGGTGAAATGCTTTATCATGAGGATCTGAGGTTTTTTCGAACTGGAAGGCAACCTGTAATAAGATACAATACAATACATTATCTTCATAATATTTTCACGATCTAGCTGAGGCGAGCATTCCCATGCTCAGCTTTATAAATTCATTCTCATGTACATAGCACAAACAACCGTGTGTGTGGCAGACTGATGATTCTGGTAGAGCCATCATCCTTTAGCTTGGATGATTATCTGTGTAGCAATGATGTACATTTGATGTCTTTATTTTCCTGAATATATCGCAGCCCGGATGGATGAAACTAGATTCGGGGTCTTCAAAGTTGTTCAATCTTCACCTGAAGTACAAGTCGATCCATGTGAAAGAATGTTCTGGAGTCGAACATGGAAATACATCACCTGATTACCAACCAATGATGAAAGTTGTTAACAGGCATGAGAGGAATCACCGATAATGATAATGACCCTCAAGGTACGACAGTACAATTTACGTGGAGTGAAAAATGGACTTGGCGTCGAGTACTATGAAAAATCTTTCGGTCGAAGGCCATTGATGTAAACATGTCGCTGGAAGTGAGAAACTTACCATTGAGGCATGCAAGCTTCAAAGAACTGAAAGCGTTGTTCCTAGGTCGACTTCTTGGATAATGAGCTAGTGTCAACAAGAAGTGACCCGTCATAGGAGGGCATTAATGAATCCCACATCTATGACACGGAACGTAGCAAATGATTTTGTGGAGGTGAAAATGATCTAATGATACAAGGTTCAGGGTGGTGGTCATGAAAGAATGAAGCATGAAGGTATTGCAACGGATGAGACATAACCTGGGTTGGTAAATTCTCTGAGCGGCTTCTCTTGAACATATCAGTGACATTGAAGTGGATTGGTAGTGTTAACCCCAAAATTGGATGGTATGGTGGACCAATGGTAATATGACCGGTGAACGGAATAACCCAACCTGACTCAATCATGGTGATGGAGCGAAAGTGTCATGTTCAAGAGTGACTTGCTACCAATAAAGTTTCTTCAAGTTTTCTTCCCAATTTTCCCCAGTCATTGCTAACTAGTACCTCTTTATTTTTGTCAAGCTTGAGGAGGATAACGTATGCTTGTTCTATAATTTTCCCTTTGGGTAAACCTGTCAGTATGTTTTAAAAAGCCTAGTGACAGTGAAACTCATTCTTGTCTGCATCGACAAGTTTGTTGCTATTGGTTTTAACGAGTTTAACGACAAAGATAACTCAGTCCTTTATCAATTTTAGAGAGTTTGAAAAGGGACAGAAAGAAAACTCCAGGATTCCTTTTTCGTCATGTAATCCCTTAAGTCTGAAAAAGTGTAAAATAATACAAAAGGGATGACTTTTCAATAGTTTTAACGAGTCGAACAAGACAAGCACTCGATATTTCTGTGTAATAATCCCTCAGGTCCAAAAAGATTAAAATCTAGAGGAACGATAGCGCTTCCAATCATTTTAACAAGTTGGAGAGGCCAATTGCTTGGCAATCTTTTCATATTTTATGATTCAGATAAAAATAGCTTAAAGGAGACTCATTTTTGAGGAACGAGTGATATTTTTGGGTAGCAGCTGGTTCTAGGTAAGGTTTGGAACTCTTTAATCACGGCAGTGTAAAGAAGATGGTTAACAGAATCACTCGTTGCAGTTGTTCCTCAAAAAGGGGTAAACAATCAAATGGAGGCATATGATCAACTAAAATAGAGTGGAGGTGATGGTAAGAACACGACCAAGGCTCAAAAGTTGATGATAATGCGTTTGCAATGGTTATTTACTGAAGGTGGGTTTATTTTTTTTTAATGAGCTTAAACTCTAGTGGAACATATGCTCATTGCTAGGTTTATTTTTTAATGAGCTTGAACTTCATGTAAAACTGCTCGTGTCAGTCGTATAATAAGGATGTCTCATCGATAGGTTCATTTTTTAGGGAGCTTGCACCATTCAAAATTTTGCTCCAGATCCTTTCCTTATGTAAGCTAGGAATGACCAATCCTACACGTTTAAAGGATTAACAACCTACAAACCAAGAAAATAAATGGTCACTTTTCACTTCCATGCATGAAGGGATGCATGCCCCCAGGTATAAGGAAGTAGAGTTGCCAGGTTACTCTTCAATTTGCAGACAAAACATTTGCTCTGTCAAGAAGGCATACCTTCTGATGGAGGTATCGTATTACAGTCTAATCCCTTTTTCCTAAATGGACGGGTGTGTCAGACTAGTCATATTCCTACGTAGACACTCACCTTATAACTGAGGTTTTCCTGCTGAAGCAGACTAGGGTGCATGCCCCCTGGGTTTCAGTCACAATCACCAAATCACTTGCACTCATCAGGTGGACGGACTGGAGACTAATGAGACATTCCTTGCATAAAAGGACCAGTTAGGGATGGAATTTTACTATTAGCTATGTGTGAACCAGGGAATGAAAGCTAGTATATGAGCTGGACCACTCTGCCTTCATCCAAAAAACACATCACTCGAAAGAGCGAGGAGACAATGCCTCCCATGCTATAAATGTAGTCATGCCCAAGGAGTAGATTGTAATCTAAAGGTCCTTGGACTACCATTATGTTCAGATAGACAGTTTTCCTTCTAAAAGTTATAGGAAAATTTGGAAGGATTCCTAACGGTCGACTGGTTCCTTTGTCAAAGCCTGTCAGATTTCGCATCTTAGGCAGAAGCAATGGTGAACCAAGCGATTTCCAAGCAGTTGAGGAAAGGATACTCATAGAAGCCCCTCCATCTATGATAGTACCAACCATGACCATTCTATAATCTTGTACTATGATTCGGAATGGTACATTAGATGGTAGACAGGGTATGCCTGGTAGATTCCAATCGAAGGAAACGACTAAGTTGCTTGGAGGTGGGACCGAGTAAACGACCAGATACGTCTTCGACAAAATTCCTTACTACAGTAAAGGAACGGGTATATTTCCCCCATGCTCATGAAAGTCTGTGCTCACGAAGAGAATTTGAACGATGTCGTTCTTGGTCGCCTTGGTGACTGTATCATCTGAAGGTAGACCTTCTGAAGACAAAACTAGGTTGACTTTCGTCTCGACCTATTGACTTTGGTCCAGTGTGGACTCAAAGGGTTTATCTTCAATGATAGATGCTTCAACCAACCACAAAGGTGTGTCATTCGGATTCTCAACTAATGATGGACTCGACAAGAGTTTCTTGTATCCAAGAGGAAGTTGTAGCAGTGAAGCAGGACGGTTATGCAAGACTCTTTTAGCTTCATATAGGAAGAGACAAGAGTGGATGGAATGATTGCCTTCACACAATCTACAAGGAATTTTAGATCTTCCTTTTTGTCCAGTGACTTCGTTTTCACTAGTTGAAGGTGTACTTTCAACATGATCATCAGAGGTTGAGGACACTGGATTGTGCAAGCGAGGAGACCAGTCCCTTAAGATCTGTGGGATGTAAGGACAATCTTGATGATAGTGGTCTCCTTTTCAAATGACACATGGAGATTTAGGTTTGGGCGGTGCAGTGGGTGGATTTTCGCTAGACGATGTATGGTTGCCCCTTTTGGCCATTGGCTCCTTCTTCTTCTTCTCCTTCCCTTTCTTCTTCTTCTCACCTACTTGGGTTTTAGTTTTACCAACTTTACCAAGCGAAGAGGAAGGAGGAGAGGGAGAAACAAATGAAGTAGAAGGTTGGGGTTAACTTTAGTATCATCTGGTTGCTAATTCAATTGTTCAGGAATCATGGTGCTTTGAACGACAGAGGTCGAGAAGATCCATATTGGCAGGCCAATCGTCAGTCTTGGAAGGGACAAAGTGGCCATATGAAGTGCACGAACATCTCCCCAAGAGGACAAAGGAATAGGATTTCCCCCAAGGGGAAATCCTTGGTTGGTTGACTCCATTTTCTCAACCTAAGATCAACGAGGGAATAGTCACGTTATTCTAATTGAAATAAATTTTATGATGCTTTGAGACAACTTGCTTTTTCAATTTTTAAGAGTCGAGAAAAAGCTAAAGATGACTCTAGTCACCTTCGATTTTTAATGAGCCTGAAGTGACAAGTGCTCAGATGGACGTTTTCCTTTAAGGAGTCTGAAAAGGAATGAAAGAGACTTCTCTGGAAATCTAGACAGAGGGATTACCAAACCAATCACAAAACTGCAGAATACTTTTTACGGTATGGCAGTCAATCTTCCCGAATGTTGTGTTCAATGCATTGCAATTGATAGGGCAGCAGACGCGGCTTCCTAAGGATAAAGGATATAGCCTACAGTGGTCTCCCAATATATACTCGACGGTACATGGGAGCACAAGTCCATATTGGCACTTGTCATCTCAAAGAGGAGGAATCACCCAACATATGATGAAAGTGATAGTTACCAGGCTTTATGACGTCAGAATACGTCTCTAGCCTAGACTTCTATATGTTGTACGTTAGGTTCCAAAGCATTTTTATGTTCATTGAATTTAATTTTCACTTGATATTTCTTAAGAAGTTTTCCTTTAAGGTTCACCACATGATGTAGATATACAATTCCTAAATATACAATCTAAGATGATAAACAGTTGTTTACTTTTCTTTTTGCAATGAAATTTCTAACTACTAAGGAAAGAGAAGTGAATTTCTTTCAACATAGAGCAGAGAGCACACACTAGATGCACTATTCTAAACCAAAATAAACAAGAAGTCTAACTTCAAATGCACATGCATGTATTTGTTTTCCGCTTTCTTAATGTGTGGATGACAAAAAGAATGCCAAGTACAAATCTGAACTATCTTTTCTCTCAAAGCGACAGTACTAACAATTTTCTTCAAAAGATGAAAGGAAGACAAAGACGACACTTTCCGATTTCAAATTAAAAAAATGGAAGGAAGACTAAGACGACACTTTGCAATTTCGAATTCAAAAAATGAAAGGAAGACTACTTTGCAGTTTCGAATTCAAAAATGAAAAGAAGGCTAAGACGACACTTTGCGATTTCGAATTTAAAAAACAAAAGGAAGACTAAGACGACACTTTCAACTTCAATTTCAAAACTAATTTCAACACTTTAAATACTATCAATTCAAATCAAATACAAGAGTAACAGTGTAATCGACCATCGATAAGAGTAGGATTGTTTTCTTTGACTGAAAACAACACTTGCGACACTTCCAAATCAAAAGACGACAGTTCAATTAAGCTACTTCTTAGTAAAGGAGAACTGTAAATGATGAAAAATACATAAAAACATTTACAATTCTTTGTACAATGGAGGCTGAATCATGAAAAGGAAGGGAGTTTCAACAGTGGTATACTGATCATAGATAGCAAAACTCCTGAATAAAGCTGAAGAGAGTGAAGAAAAACCAAAATCTGGAGGCAGAAACAGTCTTATCTGATCATTGCACTTGTAACACAGGGAAACAAGGATGCATCTCACCTACTGCACATGGGAGGTGTGATGCATCTAGATTACCTAAAGGAGATAGTGCGATGGTCCAGGGACAAGACTTTAACTTGGTTTTTGGTCACAATTTGCAGCTTAGTTCAGGGATTTAGGATGAGCTAATGATAGTCAGTAAATACAAAGTGTAGGGGTTGATCTAATGAGGTTACTTGAGCAACCACCAGGGCAATTAGGATGTTTGCAAGTCAGATATTTAATTCATAAACTAACCCAGAGAGTGACCGAAGCAACGTTTATCTACTTTGTAGTTGCATAGCAAAAGTAGTTCAAAGGCTCGCTAGCATAACTTCAGGCTCCGTCTGTAGTTTATAAAGTAAACAAACTAGAAACAAGAAAACAAGCTATTCGCTCACCAGTGGAGTCGCCATTTTGTTATCGGGAAATCTAGTGTCCATTCAGAGCTACTAGTCCCACTAAGATAGGTAGCTATCTTAGAAACAAACGAACTAAAGTTACTTGTGTTTTCCTTTATGAGAAGTAGATGAGAGAGAAGCAGAGAGTACCAACCTCAGTCTTTTACTTGGCTCCTTGCTTGTTTCCTCTCCACTCTGACAGATCTTTGTCACTTCTCCCTTGCTTGTCCTGCTTCAAAGAGCACCTGTAAAGTCAAAGCAGCATAATACCATCAAAGCACGGAGATTTACAATCATAAACAATATAGTACTAGATATATATTGACCACACAAATGCATATATCATGAAACATACAAGAATGTGGAGGAAAACTCAAATAGCTTTATTGATAGAAAGAGTAGAAGAGAGGGTTACAACCCATTGATCTAACCCAGCGTCATCCTCCCAGCATGAAATCCCTTCTTCACCTCATGAAAAGCTTAGATCACCCAACACTATGATGTTCCACGAAGAAACCAATAGCACTTCCTTACAAGATACAAGATTCCAGCCTCTAGATCTCTAGGATGAGGGATCCATATATAGATGTTTGCAGGTGGGTGAGTCAGCTTCTGGGATTTTGATGAGTGTCCTCTCTTCGATAGTTCTTGGTTCCACTTGGAAATTCATGATCTCTTACTCATCCCTGGGTGAATTCAGAGAGGTAAGTGTCAAATGGGCAGTTTCTAGAAGATTCTCTGGGTTTCTACCTAGCTAACTGCTTCTACCATTTGTCTGGTCTCACTCATTACACCCCACAGAAGGGATTTTCAGTATGTATCGCACTTTTTGCATGTGGCAGGTGAGATGCATTGCACCCTTAGCACTGAGCAGTCTATATGGTCCAATTTTGACCAGTTCTGAGCAGTTTTTAATGGAGAACTTCTGGGAGATGATGTAATCAGTTGACCTTGCTTCTTTATGGTATGAAACAACACTTTTAGGGACTTAGAAGCCCTTGTTTTATGGACATATGTGATTGGGTTGCAGTGCCCAAATATGTCTTTAACAAGAGTGGGCCATGGTGCTTTCTTTTTCTTGTGCATTCCTACTCACAACCCTATAGAGAGGCGATATGAAAATTGTTGCATGATCATCTTGTCAGTGGCATACCTTGGTAGAACATGTGGAAGCTTCTCTCTGCTAAACACTATGATGAAGGTGACACCTGGTGAGGCATACAAATATGAAATGTTTACTATCACCTCCCTTGCCTCTTGGGACATGCAAGGAAGATCCTGCTCAAAGATAAGCTTGTACAATGGGATGATGAAATGGTAAGTTAGCCTTTCCATCACTCCTCAATAGTTGCATTCAGAAATAAACTTGCAATAGATGTTGACAACAATCTCTTTTGGTGTCCATGTCTAGCTCATGCTAGGGAACTGCTATTGGGGAAAGATTGCATCCAGTAAGAATGTGTACATGTAAAACCTTTCTTGCTCATTCTTGGGCAAATTTCAAGCGTTAGAAACATGGATCTTCAACTGATGAGCCAAACAATCTAACCAGTTGAATGGCTTCCCATCACTCACCAAAATGTCTAGTAAGACTACCCACCCTTTAGGAAAGGTTTTTGTTTTGTCTTGACCATATATTATCCTGGAAAATATGATCAAGAATTGATAAGCCTTCCTGAGGGACTTTGTCTTGTAAACATGGGTAGGTGTTTGTCTAAACTTTGGTGACTCTTTCACCCAGCGCTTGACAATGTCTCTAGTGTTCACATAGCTATGGGTGGCATAAAACAGTGAGTCCATGCGCTTGACTAGATTGGGTAAATGATGCATCTGCTGATATTTCTCTGCCCTAAAAGTGGTAGGCTCTCTCCTGCTAGCACTACTCAATGTCATAGTTTGATCATCTGTGTGTGAGATAATCTAGCAGATGATGTCCACACATGGAAAGGTGGGGTACCTGCATGCAAACTTGTATAAGATTGACTGTTGTATATTGTGATAAACCTGTTAGTCCTCTAAGTCTTCCTTGAAGTTCTCTGCAAAAGTATCTTTGATCTATTGCCATGTTTCTGTTGTACCCTTCTTAATGAACAACTGAGTATCTACATAAACTAGTATATTAATTGATATTTGCTCAAGTAATTCTCTAGTACTTCTCTCAGTGGTTTCCTTTTATGCATCTCTCTTGGATTCCATCTTAACTATAACTTCCAGAGAGATGTTCAACAAATACTATACCTATGGGAAAAAGAGGACACTCATGGCAAGAAAATGTCATTTTAAAAATGAAAGCAACTTCAATATAAGATCAAGCAACAAGCTGGGCTCATGATAGGAAGGATTGCATAATTATGGTTGATAGAGGTCACTAGATAACTCTAGGAACTACACATTGTGCAGTCCTAGTAGTCAGTGGGGAAGCTTACTGATTGGAACTGCAACACGCAGTTAAGTCTAGGCCAAGGCCGGGAGAGACTGCGCATTTTGCAGTCTCACTGGCCAAGTTCGGAGGCTAGATTATGGAATTTCACAGTGCGCATTTGGAGCCATCCCAGGACAAGATATACGTAATTCCAAAATCCAAGGAAAGGGCCTTGAGCTCCAAGATTGTGAATTGCATGTAGTGAAGCATTAGATCTAGGCAAGGGGACCTAGATCTGCCCATGGGGAGTGTGAAAAACAAGAAGCTGTAAAGGATGATGTGATTCTGAGTGTAGATATTACTAAGTGTTAATGCATTAATGTGAAACACATGTGGGAATCAATTAAACTAAAAGAAAACAAAGCATGTGAAGAGAGTCGTCAGAAGGACAACCTTTGGTGGAAAAACAAGGTAACTCATGTGACACTTGGGAAAGGAAATATAAAACTCGAAATAACACTTCTACAAGATTAAAAAGGTTAAAATGCCACCATTCATTAAAATAAACAAGCGAAACAACACTCTCACAAGCTAAACAACAAAAAGCAATAGAAAAAGCAATAAAAGACTAGAAAAGAAAAACTCACCAGGAAAATCGACGATGATCACAATGAAGGTTCCTTGATCTACTTGGGAATGCTAGAGATCTAAGATAGAGTGTGAGAATGAGCTCTAGCAATGTCGATTAAATAGATTTTTTCAAGTCAAGGTTTATGATGTGCATGCCTAAAATCAAGGAAAAAGTGACACTTAGTGACAATTTCTAAAAATAGCACAAGTGCCTCCTTCTAGTTACTAAAATATATACCTATTTTTTAGGGATTCTTTTTTATTTTTTAATCTCTGATTTTCCAAGGAAAACTACCATGCATTGCCCGAAAAGATTGCATAGTACTGGGAAGGGCCAGGCAACTCTCTGATTCATGCACTGAGCAGTTTCTAAGCACAGTGGGTTCTGTTAGCACCTAAATCTGCCATAGGCTAAAGGAAGGCAAAGTTTGGGGTAACCACAAACCACGCTCAGTCTGGTAGATAGCCCTACCAGAACAGGAGAGGGCTCTCTCCGTGTCACGCTCAGTGAATAATTAAACAATATGGTCTGAGATGACTCACAATGAATATTGATTTTAGGCTAGGTAAATAAATATGGAAACAAGAGGCAATTTTTGGTAAATGACTGAGTTTTTGGGATGTATGGGACCAACGAACAATATGAGCAGAGAATCTAACAAAAAGGCACAGATTATTTCGTGAGGAAAGACAAGCGGAAAGTCTAGCAATTAAATTTGAAATAACGTGAAATGGAAAGATTGTTTAGGAGGTTGAAAAGGGCATAAATACATGAATCTTTTTCAACATAAGAAGAACATAGAACGTGAAACTTTCCCATAGGTAGAGCAATAAACATGAATTCTACCTTATCTTACATAGAAAATTTCACTGGAAATGAATATGAATGAACTGTGAAACATAATGAAATACATATGAAACAGTAAGAGAATACATTTTCTACACTCACGCGACATGAATCTCATGAACTAGAGCCACTGCCTTTCATTAATTCTCTGTCAAAATATACAATGAGTAATTGAGTTTCTCTCCCACAGTCTCCCAGAAATTAAAACCAACCCTTTGCAAATGGTTTTACATACAATAAATAGACTTTTCCATTGGGAAATGGAATGACCCAAAGTTGGGGAGTTTTTCAAATCATTACAAACTGGAAATGGAAAGCCAACCATTAGTGACAGGTGCAGCATTACAAAAATGACAAACTGTTTGGGTGACTACTTGCCTTCCTTTGCCACTTGGATAGAAGCCAACCTTTAGTGAAAATACTTTTTAAACTTTGCAGTAGGTGTTGAGAAAAATTTAGTGTAAATGAGTAGGCCCACTTGGAGAAAATCGTGAATCAAAATGTCGCGGATCAGAAGTGATTTTGGCCTTTGGGTCCCTGTGTGCCACGCACAAAACTATATGCGTTGCACCAATTTGGAGGAAATTTTTAGGTATTTTCTAAAGTCCAAATTGTGCACAAGTGTGCTTGTTAGAAATCTCTGCATGTCTACTTTCCACCCCAAGTGGAATTTCTGAATTTGGTGCTCATTTGCCCCTCCAAAACTTCATTCTCCCAAGACTGCTCCATGTCTGTCAAAATAGGGGCAGAGAGGTCATTTTTTGAGTGTTTTTGACCTCCTGGGGACTCAAAACTTGCCCAAACTTCTTGGCCATGCACCAAAAGTCATGATATTTCATATTGAATCCAAAAATCTAAACCTTTCATGATTTGGAGATCCCTATCATAAGCACCATGCCAGTGACGCGACGCACAGGGAGAAAACCCCTGTTTTGTGCACAAAAATTTGTCAAATGACCAAAATTGCCCCAAAGCTTTTGAAATTTGGGCTGGAGATTCTCTATGAAGTGCTATGATAGGCTGCAGAGGCTTCAGCCAATATTCAGAGCTGATCTTGCTCTTTTTGCCTCTTTTGTCTTTTTGTCGCTCTCCTTAATTTCGCCTTCAAATTCCTTATCCGAACCTTTGAACTCATGTTCCATGCCCTGTAGTGATAAACCATCTGCCTCAATAACGTTTTTTCCTTGTCAGACTTCTCTAGTAGTCTCTCAAGGTGGATGTTGATCCACTCGAGCCAAGACTCTCGGTCATTGTTTATCTCTTGCTCTAATGGAGTGAGCTCAATCCTCCTATGTTGGGCAGATTGGAGATTCTCGCAGATGTTTTGCAGCTCCATGATCTCCTGCTGGTCTTCGAGCTATTTATTCCTCTACTCCAAGTACCTAATAATCCACTTAGACCTCTCCAAATTAAGAGATAAGGGTTGGATCTCTATTCGCTACTCCTAGATGGTCCTTCTAAGTTTGGCACTCTCCACATGTGTATCGTCATCATGGATGAGAACGAAGTTGGCCTCTCGTTCACTTGATGGCCCCTTGTCATGCATGGGCCCCTTGCCCCTATCTTGTACCTGTGTTGTCGATGTCGAAAGCGAGGCCCCTTCCACCCCAGGTGGAGATAACACTCGCTTTGCTACTGTGAACAACTGTCTACGGCCTCTTTGATATGTGATGAATACCAGCATAATAGCGGGCTCATGGTGCTCATACTGATGAGAAGGACCACCTATCTCATGTTCAACCTCTGATAATACCTGTGAAGCGATGAAGAGGTCACGGGAGATGAAATCATCCCAGGTAATGCCCTGTAATCCCAGCTGATGATCCACCAAAATCTTAATAAGAGCAAAATGATAAACACTGTTAAGTTGCTGCTAAAGGGTTTTGTGTTGCATGAAGGTGTTCATCCTCTCTATGTTCCTGCAAATGAAATATGGGATGTTCATCATCCGTACCCTGGTAAAATGCATGAGCAACCTGATGTGATAAGCATATAAAAAAGAGAACCTCCCCTCACAACTGAAATATTTCATGATCAACTTCATTAGTGGAGCATATTCATCTTTCAGATATCGGAATGGAAAGACTCTTTTGAGCTGCCTCAAGAAACTGGCCTTAATTTATGGCTCATAATGCTGCTGATCAACCTTCTATTTCTTATGCCATGGTTCTCCAACGTTCAGTATGCCGGTTGCTAATGAGACAGATTCAGGTGTTAGTGTGAAGGTGACACCGGCTAAGATAGTGTGATCTCCATGTAAGTGAAGCACAAAAAGATGGGCCAACTCATGATGAACTCGAACACTAGCCACCTTTTGACATAACTCAAAACATGACAGATGCTAGAAACATGACATAGCAAGAGGGCAGGCCTGCAATTTTGTAAGGGTGGTTGGTTCATCCCTAACATGTCTGCCACTTTTATGATGTCTCCAGGGAGCCTGTTCTTTCGAGGATGAATCACTTTGGGTTTCCATTTCATACTCCGATGAATGCTCAGATGTTGTGACTACTGTATATGGACTGTACTTGGACTGCCCTTTGATGACGTATGAAACTGTGTTGTTATGAATTCTGCCACCAAGGCGAACAATGCAAAAGGGGCTATTAGGAAGGGGAATAATATGATGGGATTAAGGATTATGGGGAGAAGTTTAGTTTAGGGACATGTAGGATTTTGGGGTTTTACATTTGAAAAATGAATGGAGGGGATAGGGAATAGGGGTTTAGTAACGTTTTAGGGTAGGGAAAGTTGGGAAAAATGGAATAGGGGGGAAGGGAACGATGGAAAGAAGGGAAAGGTGAAAGGGAGGAGGGACCTTGGCATCAACACAACACATTTGCAACCCTAACAACAATGGTTTTGATGATTTCAAGTGGTAGGGTTTAGGAGTTTTTTATTGCAACTATAAATGGCCATAAACCACCATCATATTCACAAAAATATGTGAGCAACCGAGATGTCAACCCTACTTTTCAATTTCAAGGGATTCAAAGGCGATTTGTTGCAATTTGTGGCAAAATCAGGCCTTTATGGGTGTGCATTGCACAGCATACCCAGTGCACCGCGTCGTTTATGTGTGTCGTTCTCATGTTATTTTAACATTGTGGGTATGTGCCCAGTGCGTTGCGCTCCCTCTGTGCACCGCGCCCCTCTTCCTGTGCGTCGTGCCTGTGAAAACACCTCCAACCTCACTCAAAACGTGTGCTAGCTCTCACAATCACTTTGCAATGTTTCTCTCTAACCTTGGTGTGCAAAATGGCATTGTTTCTTGTGAAAACTCTATATAAATCCATTGGAGTCATGGTTTTGATTTTTGTTTCTTCAAAACCCACTTTGATAATGTTTTGTTTTGGCACTTTTTCCCTGATTTAATTCAACTTTGTATTTCACTTTTCCCTTTTGAATTTTTAGCTAAAATGGTGAAATTTTTGGCACTTTTTTGCAAGGGTTGTTGACATGGCATTTGGCCAAGGAAACCATGACTGCGCCTGAAGAGATAAACTAGAATTTTTTTTGAAAATGATCACAAATGACACACTATTTGACTTTTCTTCAAAACAAAGTTTTGAAGAACCATCGTAATCTATCAACATTACGATGAAAATCTTTAAATCAAAACTTTGTAAGGGCCTCCCTCTAGCTTGAATGGCTTTATTGGACATGATTGAAGACCAAATTGACTAATCCCTAGACCTAATGACTGAAAATGACTCTTGTCCATTAAAAGATCAAACATTGACTATCATGGGCTTTAATAAACATTGATGAAAAGACTTGAGCCAGTAGGTTCCAGACATGAGGGGTAAGGGGTGATGACTGACAAGACCCTCCTGTCAGATTACGGCATGCCCCTAGCAGAATGAAGCTAAGTGGATGGAGCGAGACACCTAAAAATGAAATGCAGAAAGAGTTTTGATCTCTAACAGAGGACTAACAAGACCGACTCTAACATTGGCTCCAATGGGGGATGGTAGCTCCTTGGAGGTGCCAAGAACAGTAGATCTCTGGAAGATCTAGACACTACCTTCATCCATTGGGCTATGGATTCATTATTTCGACAAACAACACAAGACTCTGACTCATTTATGGAACCAAGATGACCGAAAAACTGACTCAAATTCGATCTTGAAATGACTTGAAGACTAACTTGACAAACTCTAACCAAACTGAAATAAAATGGTATTTACAGTTACAGTGGAAGTAGCGTCAACAACTCAGAAATGGTACCGCTTGAGAAGCCGACCATTGATCGGCCCTCCTGGACAATCTTCCCTGTTCATTTCCTTTAGAAGAAAGGCATTCTGACCCCAATATGTTGCAACCTTGAAGGGAACTTTCCAGATATTCTCGAATTTACCGTGCTTACCTTTTTCCTCATTCCTTGCATCCCACTTCAACACCACATCATCCAATTGAAATTTGTCTGCCTTTGCTTTTCTGTCATAAATTTTCTTAATCTTCTCCTACAACTTGGGCGTGTTTTGGAAAACTTCTCTGGTCTGCTGCAAGTGGACCATTTGATTCAACCTTCTCTGCATAGGATCATCTTCACTGCTTGCCTCCTAAAGACGTTTGACTACCGAGGCTGTGAGAGAGGTAGGAAACACTGTATCAACTCCATAAACAAGCTCAAATGGGGATGTACCTATGGATTTCTTCTAACTGACCCAATCTGCCCAAAGTGGATTGACCAACCTCTTATGCTAGCTTTTCTTGTTTATTTGCAAGAGCTTCTTAATGATGTTGACCAATGATTTATTAGAAGACTTCATCAATCAATTACCTTGCAGGTGATAGGCAATTGAGTGACCCAAAATGATGTGATATTTATGACAAAACTCTACCATCCTTTTTGATTTGAAAGTTGTTGTGTTATCAGTGATTAACGTATTCGGGCAACCAAAGCGAGACAAGATGTTATTTTCGAGGAATGAAATAATTACCACATCTGTAGCTTGTCTGGTGGGGATTGCTTCGATCCATTTCGTGAAATAATCTGTCTCTGTGGGGATCCATCTATGCTGACTGGAAGAAGTGGGATGAATTTCACTAATGAAATCCAAACCCCATTGTTGAAAAGGGGCACTCACGTCAATGGGCTTAAGTGGAAAAGACTGTAGTTTCTGCCTTCCTTTGAAAATCTGACACTTATGACAACACTTGACCACCTTATATACATCAGCAAACAATGTCGGCCAATAGTATCCCACTCTCAAGACTTTATTTGCTATTGATTTCCAAAATAGGTGACCACCACAGTCTCCCTCGTGGAAATCCTGCATGACCTCCTTTGCTTCTTTTTTCACCAAAAAATTTAACAGAACGCCACTGAGATCTTTCCAATAAAGTGTAGAATTTAGAATGCAAAACTTGGCAGCCTTCAGTTTGAGAGTTCTAGCTTTGTTTCTAGTCATGTCAGGCGGTGGTGACAAATTTTTAAGCACATATATGATATCTAAATACCACGGAGAAAGAGCAAACATTTCAGATACCTGAATTGAAGAACCTTCCTCATTCTCATCAGACATAGTAGCAATCAGATTTATGTCTAAGGCGTGCAAGTTTGATTCGACCATTAACTTTTCCAATCCCTGTCCTTTAACAAGCTTGGTGGGTTTTATTTCCACATCATACTCTAACAAAGCTGCAATACACTTGCCTCGTCTTCCTTTCGGATCTGTCTGCATTAAAACATCTTTGAGAGCAGTGTTAGGAACATAAGCCAAAATACGAGAATGCAGAATTTATACCCGAAAATCTTTCAATGCTTTCACAAGTGCAAGGGCTTGCTTCTCAATGATGATGTATTTTAAGGTTGAATCTCTTATAGCTCTGCTGAAGAAAGAAATTGGTATTTTGTGATCATCTCTTTTCTGTAATAACATAGTTTCCATAGTATGCTCCGAAGCGAATGAAAACAATATAAAATCCTGGGTGTAGTCTGGGCTGACTAGAATTGGAGCTGAAGAAAGAGCCAATTTGACTAAGTTGAAAGATTTTACAACCTCCTCCATCCATTTCACTTGGCTGTCCTTCTTAAGCATGTTTGTAATCTCTCTTAGGTGTTCAGTAAGATTAGGTACAAAGCGGCGTAGAAAATTCATTTTACCATTGAATGATTGAATCTCTTTCTTATTCTGGGGCAGATTGATTTGCTAAATTTCTTGTACACGTGTTGGGTCAATACGAATGCCATCTTTTGAGATAATGTTCCCGAGTAGTTTGCCTTCCTCCATGGCGAACAAGCTATTTTTCGAATTCAGTGACAGGCCATATTTTCTGCACTTGTGAAAGACAATTTTTAGATGGTACATGTGTTCTTCATTAGATTTTGAAAACACCGTCAAATCATCCAGGTACACAACTAAAAAGACATCCTTCTCATTTGCGAAAGCCAAGTCCATTGCACACTGAAATGTGGCACCCATGTTCTTCAAACCGAAAGGCATTTTAGCGTAATGAAAAGTTCCCCACGAAGTGGTGAACGCAGACTTGTCTCGATCATCTGTCTTCTTTCGTACGGGCACCAAATTAGAGATCTAATCTGAGAATCTAATGGGAACAATGATTCCTGATTTGTACAACCTATTTATCTCCTTTTCAATTGATGGAAGCAGCTTTGGATTTAGCCTTCTCAACTTTTGTCTGAAAGGTTTCTAATTGGGCTTAATGGATATAGTGTGATGAATTATATTGGTATCTTATGTCTATAGTCCTAAGCAAACACATCTGCAAATGAAGACAACAAACTAATATATTTGGCTTTGATCTTTTGTGGCAATGCTTTAGATAGTTTTCCCATTTTAGGATTAGCAGTTGTTCCGACATTGACCTCTTCCACACCTTTCTTTGTTGGCTGCAATGTTGGTTTGCAGGCTACATCATCTTGATCAAAGAGTTCTTCTAAAGGTATTAAGCCTTTAGGAATAATGTTATTCTTTAGCTGCAACATGTCCATTTGATTGATCTACACATCATCTTTACCATTATCTTTACCATCATCATTTTCTACATCAATTGAGATCTCTTTGAACTTACCTTTGTTTTGTAGAAATTCATCGATCTCCTCATCATCTTGGAAAACTTGCCAATATCTCTGATTGTCCGGGACGGTCGGACGATGCTTGACATGGATTTTGAATTTATTACTGGAGTTCATTGGGATCTTCAAACTACTTGTTGCCTTAGCAAGAGCATCAAAAATTCTATTTTGTACATGAGGCACACATGTCAAGGTATATTCTGAAAATAATTTTAGGATGTCTAGAACTGCATTACGATAAGCCTGCATCCGAGGATGCTTCGCTTGATATTCACCTCTAACCTACTTAATCACCAATTCAGAGTCGCCATATACTGCAATCCTCTTAGCATTTAGCTTTCTTAGAATTTTTAGACCAGCAATCAGATCTTCATACTCAGCTTCATTGTTTGAACAATCAAAATCTAACTTGTAAGAGCATACCCGCACGTTATTAGGCACTTTGTTAGGGGCGGAGAAAGGACTGCATACCCAAATCCCAATTCCACCGCCATCATTTCCCACCACTCCATCAAAATCCATGGTCCACAAACCTTCTTCCTCCTCTTGCAAGTGTTGAAATATGTGTGTTGTGCTTTGTTTGCTTGTTTTCCATTACTTTTAGTTGATCGCTCAATGGTGTCTTGTTGTTCTTGTCCTTCTTTCTTTAAAACTCCTCTGAAATTTTCTGTTATTTCTGGAATATCATCTGCTTCTACTAACTGACTATCAATATCATTAAAACTATCAGAATACAAAACGAAAGACTCTAAATCTGTATGTACATAATTAATCGGATGATTTATTGGTTTCTCCTTGCTTGTAATCATGTATTTCATTTTTTGTTCTCGATACAGTTTCCTCATTTGGCCAAACACCAGAATCGTTGCATAGGAGAAATCTAGTTGTAGTGTCCCTTTCAATTTTGCTACCCAAGACCTGGAAAGAAGCATGCCAAACCTGGGAGGAATATCTGCTACAACAATATCCATCAAAACATTCTTCATTGGGAGTTGGTCCAGACTCACAACTAAGTCTTTGATGAGCCTGATAAATCTCACTCTGTTGTAATCAAATGAATAGAGATCATGGTATTGTCGGGTAATGTCTAGACCCAGCTTATCCATGATAGCCTTGGGCATGAGATTGTGCGAAGCTTTGGAATCAAACATGGCATTATGTAACACAAAATCATGCAATCTTAAACTGATATAAAAAGGTGTCACATCATTATCAAGAGGTTCACCATTTGATGCTGGCCCAAAAATCATTTTGGGATGATCATCTTCGACATTCACCATGTCCGACATTGGGTCCAAATTCAAAATTTTAGACACTTGACTTCTATAACTGTTGTTCCTCATTATTTTAGTCAAGGGAATGGATACCTTCAATTTAGAAATTTCATTCTCTAAATTAAAAGCGGGAATCTTTTCTACCTCTTTGACTGGTATTTCTTTCCTTTCCTTTTCTTTCAATGCAATTGGCTAATTTGATTTTTCTGCTGATGGTGATTTACTGCTATCTGGATCAACTGCCTCCTTTCCTTTCCTTTGTGTAACTGATGAATCATTCTTTGATGCCTCAACGTCCTTCCTCTTCTAAATTGGTTTAACCAGCACGTCTCTGTTTCTAAGTGAATAGCGTTGTTATTGGGCGGAGAGAGCATTCATATAGCCTCTTTGGTACTCATTTGATTCTTCCTCCAAAACGGTGTCATTTGCTAGAATGAAATCTGCATCTTTGTCTACAGCCGAACTTTCTGCATACTCCTCATCATCGGTAATATAAATAGGCAAATCATCAGGAGTAAAGAAGTGGTTTTCTTCACCTATTATATTCCTGTCCTCATCTGACTCCGATCCATGCACAAAATCTTGCTGCAAAGGTGGTTGTACTGGCTACTGTGCTATTTGCTCTTGGGCTCGCTGATCTCTCTACCTTATTCTATATTGTGGTTGTTGTTGGCCACGAAAGTTAGGATTTCTAACTTGTGGCTCAGGCTTGTCAAGTTTCACCCTTTCAAGCATCTGCTCTACCTTCCGGAGTAATTGATCTACTGAGGAAGACTCTTCTTTTACGATGACCTTCTTTTATGCCTTTGCTCTAGCCCTCTTGGTCAGCAGATTTGCTTCAATGCTGACTGTGATCTTCTGCGTGTCTTCCATTGTGTCTGGTTCTCTCTCTCTTAATGGATAAGCCATGTTAGCATCAAAACCATCCGGAAAATTCACCATGGCTAGCCCCATAGGTGGCCTTAGATGATCGGGAATTTCATTCTAAACAGAATTGAATCTAATGCAGTAGTCTTAGACCGACTCACCAGCGTTTCATTTGATTTGCTCGTATTCAGCCAAAATTTGGAGAGGATTCTTTTTCACTTTCCAGCGGCCTAAAAATTGTCTTTGTAGGTCAGCCAAGGTAGTGACTCATGCAGCCAACAAACCTCTAAACCATTCCTCACTTCACCTGCAAATGTCTATACAAAGAGTCTCATTGCCACATTCTCTGCATTGATCTCGTGAAGTTCACAGAAATCTACCATTCTGTCCACATGTTGTTGAGCGGTAATGTTGTTAGGAGTGCCATCAAAAAATGGGATTTTGCTTTGATAATCTACGGGCATATCATCTAAAACTTGAGGCAGTGCAAGAGGTGTAAAACGAGCAGCCATCACTCTTGGTAAGTTTGGCCTTGAAGGTGTTGGAGGAGTTTGTGCAGTTTGTAGCGGGTTAACAATTCGAATTTGAAGTTGTGCCACAATGTAATTATCGATTGACTGGTTAGCCCTTTCGGTTTCCAAGTCTACAAGAAACTATGGATTGGGGACAGTAGATTCAATCGCCCTTTCAGATTTGGTCTCGAACAATGATATTTCAAACTGCTCATCAAAATCTAGCTCTTCAAGATACTAAAAAATGTCAGCACATGAATGGGATTTGAACATGGGAGATATAAAGCTCTCTTGACGACGAAGTCTTGGAATCAAATTGGGATTTTCGTAGATGTGAGGAGGATCTAGATCTGGATTAGCTCTAGTATATCTTCTAGAAGCCAGCGTGTTGTTAAGAAAAACCAAAAGGACATGATCAACTCACTCAGCCTATCAAATCCTAAATTTATCATCAGGAAGCTTAGAGTTATCAAGAAGTAAGGGGTGTAATTTCATCCTCAGTGGAGTCGCCACTATGTTAGCACCTAAATCTGCCTTAGGCTAAAGGAAGGCAAAGTTTTGGATAACCACAAACCATGCTCAATTTGGTAGCTAGCCCTACCAGAATAGGAGAGGGCTCTCTTCGTGTCATGCTCAGTGAATAATTAAACAATATGGTCTGAGATGACTTACAATGAATATTGATTTTAGGCTAGGTAAATAAATGTGGAAACAAGAGGCAATTTTTGATAAATGACTGAGTTTCTGGGATGTATGCAACCAACGAACAATATGAGCAGAGAATCTAACACAAAGGCACAGATTATTTCATGAGGCAAGACAGGCAGAAAGTCTAGCAATTAAGTTTGAAATAACGCGAAATGGAAAGATTTTTTAGGAGGGTGAAAAGGGCATAAATACATGAATCCTTTTCAATAGAACAAGAACACAGAACGTGAAACTTTCCTACAAGCAAAGAAATAAAAATGAATTCTACCTTATCTTACTTAGAAAATTTCACTGGAAATGAATATGAATGAACTGTGAAACATAACGAAATACATATGAAACAGTAAGAGAATACATTTGCTACACTCACGCCACATGAATCTCATGAACCAGAGCTGTTGCCTTTCATTAATTTTCTGTCAAAATATACAATGAGTAACTGAGTTTCTCTCCCACAGTCTCCCAGAAATTACAACCAACCCTTTGCAAATGGTTTTACATACAATAAATAGGCTTTTCCATTGTGAAATGGAACCACCCAAAGTTGGGGAGTTTTTCAAATCATTACAAACTGGAAATGGAAAGCCAACCATTAGTGACAGGTGCAGCGTTAAAAAAATGACATATTGTTTGGGTGATTGCTCGCCTTCCTTTTCCACTTGGATAGAAGCCAAACTTTAGTGAAAATACTTTTTAAACTTTGCCTTAGGTGCCGAGAAAAATGTAGTGTTAATGAGCGGTCCCACTTGGAGAAAATCGTGAATCAAAATGTCGTGGAGCGGAAGTGATTTTGGCCTTTGGGTCCCTGTGCACCGTGCCCAAAACTATATGCGTCGAGCCACTTTGGAGGTTATTTTGAGGTGCTTTCTGAAGTCCAGATTGTGCCTAAGTGTGCTTGTTAGAAATCCCTACCTATCTACTTTCTAACCCAAGTGGAATTTCTGAATTTGGTGCTCATTTTCCCCTCCCAAACTTCATTCTCCCAAGACTGCTTCCTATGTGTCAAAATAGGTGAAGAGAGGTCATTGTTTGAGTGTTTTTGACCTCCTGGGGACTCAAAACTTGCACAAAATTCTTGGCCATGCACCAGTAGTCATGACTTTTCATGATAAATCCATAAATGTAAACCTTTCATGATTTGAAGCTCCTTATCATAAGCGCCGGGAGAAAAACCCTGTTTTGTGCACAAAAATTTGTCAAATGACCAAAATTGCCCCAAATTTTTTGAAATTTGGGCTGGAGATTCTCTATGAAGTGCTATGCTAGGCCACAGAGGCTTCAGGCAAGATTTGGAGCCGATCTTGCTCTTTTTGTCGCTCTCCTCAATTTTGCCTTCAAATTCCTTATCCGAGCCTTTGAGCTCATGTTTCGTGCCCTGTAGTGATAAACCATCCATCTCAATAATGTTTTGTCCTTGTCGGCCTTCTCTAGTAGTCTCTTGAGGTGGATGTTGATTCGCTCGAGCCAAGACTCTCGGTCATTGTTTATCTCCTGCTTTAATGGAGTGAGCTCAATCCTCCTATGTTTGGCAGATTAGCAATTCTCGTGGATGTTTTGCAACTCCATGATCTCGTGATGGTCTTCGAGCTGTTTATTCCTCTACTCCAAGTACTTGATAATCCACTTAGCCCTCTCCAAATTGAGAGACAAGGCTTGGATCTCTGTTTGCTGCTCCTGGATGGTCCTTCTAAGTTTGGCACTCTCCACATATGTATCATCATCATGGATGAGAATGAAGTCAGCCTCTCATTCACCTAATGGCCCCTCGTCATGCATGGGCCCCTTGCCCTTGTCCTGTACTTGTGTTTCCAATGTTGGAAGCGAGGCCCCTTCCACCCTGGGTAGAGATAAAACTCGCTTTGCTGCTGTGAAAAACTATCTACCGCCTCTCTGATATGTGATTAATACCGGCATAGTAGCGGGCTCATGGTGCTCATACTGATGAGAAGGACCACCTATCTCATGTTCAACCTTTGATAATACCTATGAAGTGCTGAAGAGGTCATGAGAGATGGAATCATCCCAAGTAATGCCCTGTAATCCCAGTTGATGATCCACCAAAATCTTAATAAGAGAAAAATGATAAACATTGTTAAGTTGCTGCTAAGGGGTTTTGTACTGCATGAAGGTGTTCATCCTCTCTATGTTCTTGCAAATGAAATATGGGATGTTCATCATCCGTACCCTGGTAAAATGCATGAGCAACCTAATGTGATAAGAATATAAACGAGAGAACCTCCCCTCACAACTGAAATATTTCATGATCAACTTCATTAGTGGAGCATATTCATCTTTCAAATATCAAAATGGAAAGACTCTTTTGAGCTGACTCAAGAAACTGGCCTTAATGTATGGCTCATAATGATGCCGATCAACCTTCTGTTTCTTGTGCCATGGTTCTCCAACATTCGGTATGCCGATTGCTAATCAGACAGTTTCAGGTGTCAGTGTGAAGCTGACACCGGCTAAGATAGCGTGATCTCCATGTAAGTGAAGCACAAAAAGACGGGCCAACTCATGATGAACTCGAACACTAGCCACCTTTTGACAAAATTCAAAACATGACAGATGCTGGAAACATGACATAGCAAGAGGGCAAGCCTGCAATTCTGTAAGGGTGGTTGGTTCATCCCTAACATGTCTGCCACTTTTATGATGTCTCTGGGGAGCCTGTTCTTCCGAGGATGAATCACTTTGGGTTTCCATTTCATACTCCGATGAATGCTCAGATGCCACGACTGTTGTATATGGATTGTGCTTGGACTGCCCTTTGATGATGTATGAAACTATGTGTTGCTATGAATTCTGCCACCAAGGGGAACAATGCAAAAGGAAATATTAGGAAGGGGAATAATATGATGGGATTAGGGATTATGGGGAGAAGTTTAGTTTAGGGACATGTAGGAGGGTTTCAGGATTTTATAAGTTAGAATTTTGAGGTTTTACATTTGACAAATGAATTGAGGGGATAGGGAATAGTGGTTTAGTAACGTTTTAGGGTAGGGAAAGATGGGAAAAATGGAATAGGGGGGGAGGGAATGATGGAAAGAAGGGAAAGGTGAAACGGAGGAGGGACCTCAGCATCAACACAACAAATTTGCAACCCTAACAACAATGGTTTTGATGATTTCATGTGGTATGGTTTAGGAGTTTTTTATTGCAACTATAAATGGCCATAAACCACCATCATATTCACAAAAATATATGAGCAACCGAGATGTTCACCCTACTTGTCAATTTCAAGGGATTCAAAGGTGATTTGTTTCAATTTCTGGCAAAATCATACCTTTATGGGTGTGCACCGCGCAGCATACCTAGTGCGCTGTGCCATTTGTGTGCGTTGTGCCTGTGTTATTTTACAATTGTGGGGTCACGCCCAGTGCGCCATACTCCCTCTGTGTGTTGTGCCCCTCTGCCTGTGCACCGCACCTGTGAAAAAACCTCCAACCTCACTCAAAACGCGTGCTAGCTCTCGCAATCACTTTGCGATGTTTCTCTCTAACCTTGGTGTGCAAAATGGCATTGTTTCTTGTGAAAACTCTATATAAAGCCATTGGAGTCATGGTTTTAATTTTTTTTTCTTCAAAACCCACTTTGATAATGTTTTGTTTTGGCACTTTTCCCTGATTTAATTCAACTCTGTATTTCACTTTTCCCTTTTGAATTTTTAGCTAAAATGATGAAATTTTTGGCACTTTTTTGCAGGGGTTGTTGACATGGAATTTGGCCAAGGAAACCATGACTGCGCCTGAAGAGATTAACCAGAAACATTTTTTGAAAATTATCACAAATGACACACTGTTTGACTTTTCTTCAAAACAGAGTTTTGAAGAACCGTCGTAATCTGTCAACATGACGATGAAAATTTTTAAATCACAACTTTGTAAGGGCCTCCCTCTGGCCTACATGTCTTTATTGAACATGGTTGAAGACCAAATTGACTAATCCCTAGACCTAATGACTGAAAATGACTCTTGTCCATTAAAAGATCAAACATTGACTATCATGGGCTTTAATAAATATTGATGAAAAGACCTAAGCCAGCAAGTGCCAGACATGAGGGGTAAGGGGTAATGAATGACAAGACCCTCCTGTCATATTATGGCATGCTCCTAGCGGAATGCAGCTAAGTGGATGGAGTGAGACACCTAAAAATGAAATGCATAAAGAGTTTTGATCTCTAACGGATGACTGACAAGACTGACTCTAACAGGTTCTGCACAATTTCTAGGCTCAGTGGCTCTGGGTTGCCTCTCATGTCTATGTAATTTCCCAACTGAAGCATGGTTGCCATTTATTACTGCGCATTTCTTGATATTAAGGCTCACTAGCAGTCAATACTACATAATTCCCAAGAGCAAGGCCATTTGCCTTCAATAATTAAGCAGATATCTAAGGCAAGCCCAAAACTGTCAAAGGACCATGTCAAGGGATCAACTTGTGGGTTATAAAATGAACTAAGTGAGAAAAAAAAAACCAAGGTTAAAATAATAAGGCTCAGTCAAATCACAAGTACTTGGATCAGTGCAAGATGAGCTCTTGTTGTTTAGAAGGAAGGCTCCAAAATTGAAGTATAGGAAAACATCTGGAGGGTGGTTGTAGTCGCTACAATAACTGGAAGAGGCTAAACGAAAGGAAGATCTTCTTCAAGACTTGATCTAGGAATGGGAAGAGAACTATCATATTCTTGAAGTATAGTTTTTCTCTCTAAGAACTGACCTTGAGGGAATAAAGACCGAGGAGGCTTTAAATGAAAATTTTGCAGAAGACACAAGGAAACTAGACCAGATTTTGAATAGCTAAAGGCCCTCGGGAATCAAAATAGGTTTGGGATACTCAAAGAAACAAGAATCCTCTATGGCGAAGATCAATTTCATGTCTGTAAGAGTCGAAGAAGCACAGAGCTATGCGAAGAAGCTTCAAGGAAGAACCAATGAAGACAAAAGAGAAGTGGGGCAGAGAGGAGACCATCAATGGAGGATGAATCAATAATTTAGACAATCAAAGTACCTTCATGCACAATCTCATAAGACTTCCAACAATATCCATGCCTTTTTTATTTTATGTTCATTGTTATAACTGTCATATCTTTGGACATAAAGTTGTTGATTGTAGAAGGATCAATGTTGAAAGAGATGAAAATACTAGTTATGGTAAGTATCAGGATTTTAGATCTCAAAACTCTTCTCTCAGAGATTGAAATGTATTCTTTCCCTTGTTAAGAAAAGTAGAATGCTTCAAATGTAATAATTTTTGGCACAAATCGAGTGCAAAAGTAAGTTTGAATACTATTCTAAGTCCCAAAATGTTAGACAATCAACCATCCAAAAGGATCATATGAGCTGGAAACGAAATACTAAAAGGAGCATGCAGTGTGGACTTCCCTTATCATCTCATAATCAAGAAAACAAATGTGATTTGGATAGTGGTTGTTTCAAACACATGACTTGGGATAAAAGAAAATTTCTATCACTAAAAGAAAAGGATAGAGGAAACAATGTCACCTTTGGAAATAATGCTCTAGCAATAACCAAGGATAAAGGCATAATCAGTCTTGATAAAAATATAGAAGCACAAAATGTGTTTCATGTGGAAGGTCTCAAGCACAATCTGCTTAGTGTTAGCCAAATGTGTGCTAATGGCTACAATGTGGCCTTTCAATCTAAAAACTATGAGATACGCAACATGAAGAATGGAAAGCTAGTGGGAAAAGCAATCAGAACCCACAATAATGTATACGTGTTTGATGATAACAAGGTTAATTGATATTTAAGCAAAAATGAATGAATCACAGTTGTGTCACAAGAGGCTTGGGCATATGAATTTTGATATTTTGATAAAATCTAGCAAGACGTGAGCTGTGAGAGGGTTACCAAGTCTGTCAAGGCCTGATAACTCAATATGCAATTCATGTCAGTTTGGCAAGAAAACTAGGACTCATTTCAAGTCAAATAATTCTCCTCATCCAAACCTCTAGAGCTCATTCACATAGATATTTTTGGCCCAACAAGAGAAAAGAACTCAAAAGCAGAAAGGTATTTGATGTTTCTCATTGATGATTTTACTAGCCACTTGGATTGTGCTCTTAAAAGAAAAGTTAGAAGCATTTAAAAAATTTTAAAAATTTAAATCTCAAGTAGAAAATGAGTAGGACTTGAAGATAAAATTCTTAAGATCAGACAGAGGAGGAGAGTTCACCTCAAGAGAGTTTGAATATTTCTGTGAAGATCAGGGCATCAGGAGGTAGTACTCAGTAGCTAGAACTCTACAACAAAATGTAGTGGAGAGTAAGGACAAAGCAATTGAGGAAATGGCCAGAGTATTGTTGGCTGAAGCAGATGTGTCTCATGTCTTCTAGGAAGAAGTAGCACAAGTAGTAGTGTATCTTTCAAACATAACCAACTCAAGCCTAATATTAATAAAACTCCTTATGAGTTTTGGAGGGAAATACCTACATCATTTAAACATATCAAGGTATTTGGATCAAGTCCTTTATCAAAAGGAATGATAAGAATCCTGGAAATTTTAACTGTCATGCTGACAAAGGAACATTGTGTGGGTACTCTAATCGAAATAAATGATATAACTGTTTCAACAAGCAGACAAAGAGGATTGAGGATTGCACTAATGTGATAGTAAATTAAATACCTTCACAACACGAGTCCTCTAAAAGAAATATGAACTCATATGTTGAAGAGAACTTAGATATGAGGTTCGTGGATATAGAAGAAGTAGATTCAGATAGTGTAGGTGAGGAATCAGGCATAACTTCAAGGCCAAAGAAACCCTCCAGGTATGTACAAAAAGGACATCCTAAGGGTTAGATACTTGGAGATCAGAGACAAGGTGTCCAAACCAAAAGAAAATTTCTTGGCAATACAAGTTACTCAAGTTTGTCTTTGTATCACGGATCAAACCCAAGAATCTCAACCAAGAAAGTGAAGACAAATTTTGGGTCAAAGCTATGAATGAACAACTTCACCAGATTGAAAAGAATGACAATTGGGAGATTGTTCCAAGGCCTAGAAAGAAAATTGTCATTGGAACCAAATGGGTTTTCAAAAACAAGTTGAATGAGCAGGGTCAAGTAACCAGGAACAAATCTCGATTGGTCTACAAAGGTTATTCCCAAATAGAAGGAATAGATTCCGAGGAAATCTTTGCACAAATAGCACAACTGGAAGTCATTAAAATATTTCTTTCTCTTTCCTCCCATAAAAACATCAAGGTATATCATACGAATGTGAAGTCCGCATTTCTCAATGGAGATTTGGAAGAAGAAGTTTACATTGAGCATCTAGAAGAATTTATACTCACCAAAAATGAAGGGTTCATATGAAAATTGAAGAAGGCTCTATATGGAATAAAATAGGCTCCCAGAGCTTGGTATGAAAGGCTAGATAAATACCTTCAACAACAAGGGTTTAATAAAGGGACAATTGAAAATAATTTATATGTCAAGTCTGAAGGTGACCATCTAATAACTGTATTTTTGTATGTCGATGATATAATATTTGGCAGTGACATGGAACAATTGGGGTATCAATTTGAAAAATGTATGTAGATAGATTTTAAAATTTCTATGATCAGAGAGTTGTCCTCCTTCCTAGGTTTTCAAATTTCTCAGTATTCACATTGAGTGTTTATATCGCAATCCAAATGTCTTAAGGAAACTATGAAGAAATTTGGGCTGGAATATTGCAATCCAATAAGCACACCTATGACTATAGACTGCAAGTTGTGAAAATAAGATGAAACTCCATCGGTATTTCAGATTGAATACAAATCAATTATAGGAAGCTTGTTATATCTTACAACTTCAAGGCCATACATCATGCAAGTGGTGGGTCTTGTCACCATATTTTAGGCTTTCCAACACGAAATTCATGTTGTTGTTTTCAAAATAATTTTCAAATATCTTCAAGGGAAAACAAAATATGGAATATGGTATGCTAAGAGAAAATAATTCAAGTTGAAGGCTTGTACTAATGTTGATTTGGATGCAAGTATTGATGACAGGAAAATCACTTTTGGTGCAGCTTTCTTCATGGGAAAATTCTAGGTGTCGTGGGTCAGCAAGAAGCAAGCCTCCATTTTTTATCCATTGCTGAAGCAGAATATATTTCTACTACTTCCTTTTGCATGTAGATTTTGTGGATGCAGAAAAATTTAAAAGATATCCAGGTAGAGCTAATTGATCCTATTCCAATTATGTGTGACAATACAAGTATCATCAACATCTCCAAAAATCTAGTAATGCATTCAAAGACCAAGCATATTCCTATCAAACTCCATTTCTTGAGGGAACAAGTTGCAGCCAATATTGTCAAACTTGAGTATGTGACCACTAAAGAGAAGCTTTCATATATCTTTACTAAACCAAATTAAGAGAATCATTTGAATATCTTAGGCAACATATAGGAGTTGTGACTCCTCCTTCCAGATGACTTTATTTTGGTAGGCAGTGGAAACTACTCATCATGTGGGATCCATGGAAGAGTAGGTTGCAATGGTTTAGGGGGAGTATTCAAGAAGTATTACTTCACATTGATTCCAAAGGGGGAGAAAATTATTGAGGAATTGTAGAATACCATGCCTAACCTAAGGGGGAGTTTATGGTGTTTCCATCAATTCGAAAGGGGGAGATTTTTTGACAATTTGTGGTATTTGGATGGCTAGTGGTTGTGTTAGTGTTGGAATTGATGTCAACTACGTTCAACATGATGACTGATGTCAACCAGGGTTAGCATGATGATTTGGCACCCATAAGGAATTCCATGCTAGCTATAGGCTTCATGTAGAGAATCATCATAGTAGAAGGCTTACTAAATAAGCCATAAAATGATGACTATGGTGGCTCGAAGTTCAACATTCCAAGCACAAGAAGATGAGTAAAGGAGAAAAGAATGACAAATATTTTGTAGCTATCTTAGATGTAACTGATGGGCTCAAAGCATACATTGAACCCTCTCCATTGGAAAGTTCTCTAAAACATTTTTCCATTGATGTACGAAAGTCTGAAAATGGACTCCTGGATCAAAATATATGGTCTGCCAAAGTTTAGGGACTTGAAATCCTAAGAAGGTTGAAATATTAGAGGCCAGAGCCCATCAAGACCCGATATTAGAACCTCGAAGACTAGGATGTCAGAACCTCGAAGACTAGAATATTGTAGCCTCAAAGTAGGTCAGATCAGAGCATTGAAACTAATGATATCAGAGACTCGAGGTCCCATGACATTAGATTATTGAAACTTATTAACAAATGTATTTTAAGAAGTTGCGATATCCATCAAGGCTGATATTGCTAAAAGAGTCAAGGAATTTTGAGCAAGTTAACAAAGGAATTGTTGCAAAGACAAGGGTGATTGTGACTCCTTCTCTCTCCTCATGTAGGACACATTGCAACATGTCAATGGACCCGAGAAAGTGAAGTATCTAGTGATGTCAGTGTATCAAAGGAAGAAATATCGGAGGATAAGAACATCATAACTCTTGTGAAAATGATGGTTAAAGAAGTTTCAATAAAGGGAGCTCCGATATTTCCAAGCACATGGTCATATGGAGCTTAAGGGGACCAAGGGTGTAATAAGGGAGCTAAGGATATCAGACTGAGTAATATTGTAACATTCTGTTTGTTGAATTTATGATATAGAAGGGCTCTAATATAGTGCTAAGACAATGGTCACAGGTATGGGTTCTATGAGAAAGGAAATGAAAAATGAGCTAAAGATAAAGGGGGCCAAGGATCTCAGAGAGTGCAATATCATAACATTCTGCCTACGGAAGTTATTATATTTGTGTTCTGATGAGGTATTACAGTGATTTTAATGTATGCATGAGTCAGGAATGGAAGAATTGAATGCAGGAATTATGGAGTTGGTCGGTGATGTTAGCTAGACCTACAGAAGGATCTTAGACAAGGCAAAGAGAACAGCATTAATAGATATGAATTTGAGGGAATGAAGGAAGAAATCGGCTACTTTGTGTGCACATTTGGGAGAGTTAAATGAGGATTAGAGTAACCATCCCTGAGGACTGTCAAGCTCTGTGGAGCAATAAATAAGAATGGGACTCTCAAAGGAGTGTGCAAACCATGTGAGAATTAAATTCTCAACATGGAGATTTACGTAGTCAATTAGTGAAGAACTTCAAGGTTCATCTCCGTGTTTAATGCTATGATAGGGCTCAATCAGAAGACGCAACAATAGGAGGAGGAGTCATGCCAAATTACACTTGGGTATTATGGGTACAAGTAGCAGAGACAACTTTCCACAGTGTGCATATGTGGATCAAAACCATCGATTTCAATTTGAGCAATTTAGGGTGTTGTGTGTATCGTCAAAGTGTGGAGCGGTGAGAGATGAGTGTGTAGACAGAGAGGTTTAAGCACCGAGAGTAGACAAAGTGTTGGTGCAGCATCAGAATCATTGTTGTTGTGAGAAGAAAAATGAGGGAAGAGATGAAGATTGTGCAACAAAGTGATTTTTGTGAGAAGAAAAGTGTGAGTTGAGCTGAAGTATGTGGAGCAGAGATCTTGTGTGAGAGAAGGCAGAGTACTGAGGATATGCTCCTATGAGAAGTGAGCAAAGAGAAGTTGCATGAGACCTAAGGGACTCTTTGGAATAACAATAGACTAATAGTAGAAGTTGTTTTTTCAAGCAGCCATCATGGTATTTTACTTGTAATGTATATGCCTTTGTTTTTAGTTTGAAAATTGAATGAAATAGTAGAACAGTGGCAAGAGCAGGTTGGTGCTTGCATTCATAAGAGGTTGGTGCCTCTTGGAAAGTTGGTTCTTACCAACCAAAGGGGATTGATGCCTCCTAAGAGTGGGTGCTCACAAACAAACATATGTAATTAAGTAGGTGCTTAATTTACATCATAAACAAACAACAATTTGACGGTTTTTTGCCTCTAGGTTTCCACGTGAAAACATTGTGTCAAATGTGTGTGTTTCTCATGTGATTGATTGTATGAACATGAATGTTTAAACTTGTTGTTCACTTCCTTTATAAATGAATCCTCTCACAAGTAAGAGAATATAAAAGTGGACTATAAGCATACAAGAAAAAGAAAGAATCTCACTATTATTGATTCACCGCCCTTGCTTCCCTCTAAGTAATTCCATATTTCAACATTAATATAGTCAGGTTCAATAACTTCAAGTAATGAGATTCTAGGTGCTTCTATTTTGACTGTGTCAGACTCACCAACTAATGGAGAAGTAATCTTAGGTTTAGTACTCACAGGAAAAGATGATTCTAGTGGACTTATTTCAAGTGGAGGACTAGAAGTAGTAGCTCCTAAAGTACTAGATTAGGTGGTCTACGTATTTTTGTTCTTTTGACAATGGCCAGGAGTTGCCTTAGGTGGAAAAGGAGGCTTATTTTTCATTCTACAAGAACGACAAAGTGTAGGGTGTTGTTCTTCCATGTTGGTTTAATAAATTTTAAAAATTAACAACAAAATTAAATAAAAAAGGGTAATCTTGGCATAAAGGTTTGCCAAGCAACTGTGAACTGCAATATACCACCCTTGAGAACTAAGGATTTACGCATGGGTAGGTAATCTCCCCGAATTTTGTGTTCGATGTATCACAGCATGCAAGGTGAATAACTCAGTTGCCTAAGGCGAGGATAACAACCTATGGTGGACTTCCAAAATATACTCAACGACACATGGAAGTTCAGTCCATGTTAGTGTTATTTAATGTGTAACCATACGATGAAAATGTTCCCATATACTTTTCATGCATGGATCACCATCCAATATAACCAGAGGTAAATGGAGAATGGTTTCATATAATTATGTATGTGGAAGGGGATATGACCCCTGCAATGCAACACTAGAAAAAATGATAGCTCTTATGTTTATAGATGTTGGAACATGTCTCTAACCTAGACCTCTACATGTTTGAGTTAATGTTTCAGATGCTCCTTAATATTGATTCAATAAATTTGAAAGTTTATCTTGAATTTTGTTTCAAATTTCAAGGGTCGCCGTTAATTTCACCTGTATATCCTAAAGATGCAATCTAGCATGACAAAATGAAATCTTCTTTTCAATGACAATCAATTTACAAGAGGGGAGAGAACAAATAATAATGCAACATACAAGACACAACAAAACAGGTCATTAAATCAATTCCCCTAATGCAATTGTTCCAAATTTCAATTGCACAGACAAAACCCTAAATGCAATGAAAACTACGTGATATTTTTCTTTTCGAACCACTTAATTTTCAGATGAAAACTAATATACTTGGTAAATCACTTATAAATAAACTATTCACTTTGATGACTAAAACACCAATTCTTTCAAGCAATCAATGATTAAGCAATTAGTTTGCTAATGACCTAATTAAAAAGAACAAATAAAAATCCAAACAAATTCTTATCAAAGGAAATCAAAACCAAAATAAAACAAGATGAAGGCTTTTCAGAGACTAAGATACAATCAAGGACACAAGGAGAACCATCTAGAACAAAGAATATAAGAGACAAAAACACAAAATGGAATGTTTTTACATCAAACAAGGGTCAACATAGGTGTTGAAAGGCAACCAATCCTCTCCAATGTAGGTGCAGAGAGGGATAGTGAGCGTTGTCATGCTCTGTCTCTAGCATAGGGGGAGCGCTCATCAATATTGGGCCAAGATCCAATACAAAAAAAACAAATCATGCTCAATGAAAGGTCTTCCTAAGGTTAATTCAAGCTAAGTGAGGTAATGAAGGTATGTTCAAGAGGTGAAATAAGGGCTAAGGTTAAGGAAACCACCAAGGGAAAGAAACGATACCTAGTGGAGTCACCAAATTGCTATGCATAATTTACGATTGTGGATAAAAGTATCTTCCCGAGACCTAGTTGATTCGTATAGAACAAAAAAAGCAAAGAATATAAAGTTTCCCTTAGAGAAATTGAATAATGGGAAAGAGACTTACTTGGAACGTCACAAGATTTACTTTCCTCCCATCTTGTAAGCTCTGATTGTAGCTCTGATTTCTATAATTAGAACTTCCACATACATTCACAACAAGCCAAATATCCACAACATCTACGTATCATAATTCAATTACTCTATTCAATGAATCAACAAAGCATTGAAATACATGAATGTAAATATAACATAACACATATACGAAAATGGTATACTCTTTGTATTAATATAAATAAGAGAGAGTTTACAATAAAGAATAGAAGTTGATCTTTTAGAGATCTTCCCAATTTAACTTGTCCTTCCTTGTCACAAAGTACACCTCAATGTCACCGTAATGCATGGAGATGGTGAATCTCTTAGAGTCAAGGAAGAAACAAGAGGGCATGATCAGTCTCCAAAAGCCAACATTGATGTTGTAGATGGATGTAAATTTATAGGATAGGGATGGTAGTTTAGGAATTCTTATCCATTTACAAATCTAGGCTTGAGATCAACTTAAGATGGGAGGATGAGCTCAAGGGATGAGAGGTGAAATATCCAAGGTGGGATTAGAGATGATTCAAGCTTCTTATCCAAGGTAAATGGTTAAAACAACCCCTGGAAGATTACGAAAGAGGAATATTCAAGATCCTTTTTAATTTTCCTGAATTTCTAGAATGAGCACACCCCTAGCAAGGGACAAGTTGTTGTTGATCAGCACTGGTGTAGAATGGAGCAACCTGCTGATGAGCATAGGTCTCTAAAGGGGCAGGGTTAGTTGGGCCTTGAAAGCTTTGATTTGAAGTAGTTAGACCCAAAAACTCAGTTATATGGGAAGGTCATGCTTAGGGCTTTACGTAGGGATGATGACAACATGTTCATAGATGGTGATTGATCTGGTTTGTAGCCTATTGACCATATGTGACAAAATGGCCTATAACAAACATGAGGTAGGATGTTGTAATGAGAGAACCCATAGATATATTTTTATTAATAAAATATTTATTAAATTATGTGTTGGTTTTTATTAATAAAATAAAAACTTATGATAGCTAGGGAATAATATAATGGTAAAAAAATAATTATGGATTTAGTTTATTTGCATTGTAAATTATACTGCCCACAATCCAATGAAATATGAGATGCTGGAGGCTTTTGGCATTATGAGATTCAACATATATATTGTAATACATCATTAATGATATTTTTATTATTATTTTTAAATGAGAAAAATTATGATAATTTTATCTCTTATGCAATGTAAAGTTTCAACAATGCAGTGATACATACATTAAATCCATGATCAAAAGTGAATTTAAAGTTAATAAAAGCATTTTGACTCTTTTCTAATGTACCAAATTGTTTAATTACGTAGTGTGTTGTACCAGAAACATTGTCTTCATGTGCTTGCACTTAGTACATGGCATATGTCAAATTAAAACATTATATGAACTTGTCTTATGCATGTTTATGGAGTATTTACTTGGCATGCAATTTTATTAGTTTGGAAAATAGGTTTATTTCAATCTTTTACAAATATTTACATATTTATTCTCTATGAATAAAATGCATTATTTAGAAATGGAAAAAAGTTTCAAGTTAGATTTGATCACTTCTTTCGATTGTGTTTAAATGGAACTCAATACTTAACAAAAAAGAGACTCTAAAGTTTAGGAAGGCAAGATTATTCCATTGAGTTTAGAAATGGTTTTCTTGTCTACAATATTTTTCCAACACTTTTTTCTTGGATTAGTTTATATGTATTACATGTAATAGTTTTGTTTCAATTGTAAAGGTCTATGATCGTAGGTTATATGACTTAGACAACTCTTACATACTTAAAATAAAACTATACTTCTTCTGTTCCTCTATACTTTAATTGTCTTCTATTCATTAACTCTATAATTGTTACAATCAATCCCCTTCCAACTAGATTTATGTAGATCCATCTCCCATATGGCCCCCATCCACAAGTCATTGGAGTGTGGGGGGCATTAATTATACATGGTTAGGCTCATGAAAGATCAAGTAGCCTAGCTAGAGTTCACATTCCAGTAGTAGATCCTCACTCCAATGTCAGTGTCAGTGCCAGAGGCAGTGATTTTTTCCCTATTGATGATGTTATAAAGAGTGCACCATCCTCACCTATTGCAGATACACTTCCTGCATTTTAAAATCGTCTTTAAATTTTATG
The DNA here is from genome assembly GCA_000404065.3 of Pinus taeda. NCBI lineage: Eukaryota > Viridiplantae > Streptophyta > Pinopsida > Pinales > Pinaceae > Pinus > Pinus taeda. Next base: position 49,920 of record APFE030595948.1, read on the forward strand.
TGTTTATGTATTGAAATTGTATTTAATTTTTAAATCATCTTCAATTGTTGTGCTTGAATTTAATGCATATGTTATTATGTTTAGTTTATTATATATGTTAAATTATGTGTATGATTTGCAGACCCACAGTAAGGAAAATATGAGGATGATAGTGCAACATTGATCCCTCCATGGGACGAAACCACAACCACTATCATGCCTGAGGATGTTAGGACCCAAAATGCATGGATTACATGAGAGCTAGGTACACTCCTTACTTGGTTTCCTACTAGATATATCTTGACTTTGATGCTGGAAAGCATGAATAGGTTGATCCATACCTACTAGAGGTAAGGCCCACATAGCGACCCCCTACATGCCATACATAAGATTAGGAGGCAGGAGGTTAGATGCCCAGATACTTTGGAGGCAATGAAAGTCGCCACCAAGGACATTGATGTTCGTGGGTAGTTGTTTGACATCCCTCTGGAAGCAGTACTAGACATGTTGGCATGATTCCACTTAGATATTTTAAGAATTTTGATGCAACCCCTTTTGTTTATGATTGATTCATTGGATCTTGGGGTGAATTTCCCCACCATGACCACATCCCCCTTTAATTTTCTTGGCATGTATATGTGAAGTTTGTGCTGCATATGAGGCCAAATTACACCAGCACCGAATCTAAGTTTTATGGACCTGTAAGGGGACGTAGCTATGTACAATTTTTTATTACTATTTATCAATTATTAGTTAAACATTCAATATTTCAATTTATAGATGAAACCATTAATGATAGATGGAACATACCTTCCCTTACAACATTAGAGACTCGATCATGATCAAGTGAAATAATGACTTCTTTAGTGTGCATCTCTTTCCACATCAGAATTGGATGAGGGCCCTTTGGATTAAGAGGGACATATTTCCATCCTTTCACATACCCAAGTTTTTCACATTGATCAATTCTACATCCATCAACACCAATGCAAAACTCACAAAAACTTGTGATTTTTCTTGTCTTGATGGAAAATATTTTCCCTGTGTCTTTACTCTGTACTGAGTTTAATTCCCTTGTGCCTTTTATATTATTACAATACTAAGGAATCTATTTATTCACATTGCTAAGTTCAACATTCCAGAAGAACCTATGCACATGCCTAATAGATTCGTAACCTTCATGTTCTAAATGGGATTTTCTTCAGTTGACCACCTCTGGTGATGATTTGAGTCCATTTGCATCATGACACATTTGGTACCTCCGAAGTGGTCACTTCACACAAGAACTTGCTCCATCATGCTCACCCTTTCCATGTCATGTTTCAAAATACCTCCAAGTATGCTAAATTTTTTTCTCCTTATGTAGCCGAATCAACGAATAAAAATTGTGTGATGACTTTAACTGCCCTGCACAACTATATGACCATATCTAATGTTTTATGAATGATATGTCATTCTTTTTGAATGATTCATAAATCAAGCTAAAGTAATGTTTCACAAATAATGTGTCATGCTCACGATCATCATTGATGTATAAGTGATACTCCTTAATCACATCACGTGACTCGTTAATGTTATCCCTACCATCAACATTCAATTGTGCATGTATGTACATAACATGTAAGAATATGGACACTTGGTCTAGGTCATAGTAGTCACTCTAAATCTTTGTTTGAGGAGCAAATGTCTAATTCTAAGAAAAGTCTACCAATAATAATATTGTGCCTAGTTGGAATACTTTGAAAGAAAGCTTAAATTCATAAGCATTCCACCTAGATCTATGTGCGTGTTTGACATATTTTTAGATATGGTTCTGAAATGCACCCATGAATTCTAAAATAGGAATCTTATCCTCAACATAGTTGATAAGTACTTATACCTAGGGACCTATTATACTGTTCAACAACCCCCCCATTTATTATATAAATAGTTAGTGTTGTATTAATAAATGGGGACCCTTTAAAAATTTTCAAAAAAATAAGCAAATAAAAGCTTCCCGTTTGAAGCCATTCAGAATAAAACCTTAGACAAACTTAAGATATTAAGCCAAGTCACTTTATGACTAGGCATTCTCGCTTTATTGCAAATCGCGTGATCAAAAGTAAAGAAGGTTAGTCGTGAGTCGGAGTCTACAAAACACGATAAAAGACCCCCCTTAAAAGACCAAAGGAAACACTGAACGTTTTTATAAAACTTAAGGCTTAGGATATTCCTTATAAAACAAAGTATTTATCGCAATCACATCGTGCCTTTTACAAAGGCATAAACATGCAATCCATAAAAAACTGTGAATTGTGATGTGGTATGGACCCGACGGAATAATAAATATTGTTATAGCTTAAATTTAGTCCAACCTACCACAAAATAGTTGTTTCAATGGAATAATCATCTGTTTAAGGAAACGCGCTTGGAAAAGTAAAAAGTAAGTCATTCATCGCAAATAACAAAATACCAAAGCAACTTTGAATTGGTCTATTCCCAATATCACCGATATTTCAATTTGCGATATTGTGATATTGCGATATTGCGATTCATTAAAATTTCATGATCGATATCGAACATTACACACACCAATTTGAAATATCATCTAAAAACTTGTGATGCATTGTTTTGATGAGTCATAAAGGAAATCACATGTAGGCCTTAATGAGTAGTTAATAAGGTTTATTTTCCTTTACTCTTTTAATGGATCGAGAAGCTTTATATATTTTTACCCGTATTTGAAATAAAAGCTTGATCCTTACATTCTTTCAGAATTTATTGTGTTATTGTGGTTTCACTTTCATTGTCGCTCTCATTTTCATTCTGTTTTCTCCATTTCCCAAATTTCAAGAAATTTCCGAAGAAAACAGCGCTCAGAAAAATGGTTAAGGAAAAGATTTCAAAGGCTACTGTGTGTGAGGATTCAGACACGCTTCCACTCTTCTCTGATACTACATGCAACAAGGATGGTAGGACTACATCATGGGAGGCAATGGATAATTTATTAGAGAAAGAAAACCCAAAGGTCCTGGAAACTAAAGCAACATTAGATGTCAAGGACTCATCTGAGGCTTATTATTTTGAAGAAGCATGTTCTTTCCTACACAGAATAGTTGCAACACCTAAAATATTTCCATACACTGATATGGTAAAATGGATCATTGACAATGTAGATATTTTAGATAGAACATTCATAAATTCTAGGCGTGAAATCATGGGGTCATTTAAACTAGACAATTTACACTGAATGTACCATCTACCAGAATAAGAGAAGCTCTATGATAAAGTATTTATTGAGCATTTTTTGAAAGAAAATGAAGGCTTGATATACGTCATGAAGAATTGGAGGTCTGGCTCCAACAAGTTCAAGTGGGAGAAAACTGGTATGTACCCAATTGCACCCCTGTCAACCCCGCATAATTTTGCAACTGCAATGTTGTGTAGACTATTTGGAAAGGATGATAGTACTAAGTTTAATATTGAATGGGTTCCATTGATGGATGCAGATGTTAATGTTATAATTATGAACTAGAGAAATATTTTATTAGACAATTTGGCTATGTCCATTAGAGAATACAGACAAAATAGAATTATCTCCTCTCGGGTTATCCCTCCTTTTTACATGAGTGCATATCTGATGGATGCTATATGTTTTTGTTCACATTTTCCAAAAATGGGCTGGAAATGGACTCTACAAAACCCTACTCCCATCCATTTTTGTCATAAGCTTTTGTGGGAATCACAGTTTAGCTCCCACTTTTACAAAATTTATCATGACGTTATGTTTCCAATTTACCAAACCATTTTTTGATAATAAATCCCCCAGGCTATCAAAGGAAGCTAAAACGGACATCTTTCTAGTGGCAGGATGGTTTGGTGAGGAATTATTTACTTATATCAGATTTTTTGGGAGTATTACAACTCTGTGTGTTTTTCCATTTTTTGTTCCTCATAAATTATTGGCAAGAGAGATTTTGTATCAAACAGTGGGGATTGGTATTACCAAAACCCTCAAAGAAATGAAGAAATCCTTCTGGCCAACCTCCCTGGTGAAATGTGGTGCTTTCGCATTACATGATTTTTGGCACACAGAAAAAGAGATATAGAGCATCACATCCGTAAATCTAGCTACTATGCGAGGAAGGCAGTATAACCCTAACAAGGTCACTTGAAACTTCACTACTATGGTCAAAATCAGACAATTTATTCATGAGGATGATGAGTTTGATTATCTCTTTGAGGAAAAGGAGACATTTTCACAAGTCTTACATTTAGCATAAATAAAATTGAACCCAGTGGACCCCAACTGCTTCCACATATACAGGAATAAAAGACTGACAAAGTTCCCTTTGGAACTATTGCAGATTGAAGAAATAAGAGAACCAACTCCCAACGTAAGCTTGGAGCAACATCCTGAGCATAATTCTAATGAGGAATCTCAAGAGAAGTTAGTTCAAGGTTTAGAAGACTCTGAACACCAATCTCAAAATAAGGAAGAAAGCCCCGAGAAAGACCCTGAGAAGGACACAGAGGAAAGTGTTGAAGAAACGGCCAAAAAGACCTTGACTAAGGAATACATGGAGACTGACTCCACATAGGTTCAAGCATAAAAGATTAAAGTCATTGATATGGATAAAGAATTGGAGAAATTTAATAAAAAGCTCCAATGCATTAGACATAGACAAGTCTTAAAGAAACATCTGGATTTCAGACTCCTAAACAAACTCATCAGGTTATAAATCCAGAAACAAAAATACAAGGAGTTACAACCACTCAAGACATTGAAATCATCTCGGCCTAACCAACTTTAGAAATTGTTTTAAAGATTGAGGAAATACCCCCACTAGATATATTCTACAACCCAACACATATTTCTGTAGTGAAAAGTCAAAGGAAAAAAAGGAAATTGGATGAATCAGCAACAACAACTCTTGAAAATGAATCAATGGAGGTACTATGGAAAGACACCCCCATCAATCCATCAAAAAATCTTACAAATCTATCACAATTTGCAGGTGCCTATGCAAGTGCAACAATTGATAAGGCAGCAAAAGTTTGGCTTTTGCTTAAAGAAAAGAAGAAAGAGTTCAGTTTTTATAACTAGAAATTGAGTTGTAAAGACAAAGCACCAACAGATAGGCAGAGATGCAGATGGAACAACTCAAGAAAGATTTTGAGCAAATGAGATTAGAGCATCAAACAGACATTGCAAAAAATATAATTGAGGTTGTGATTGAAAACCTTCACAATGCCAATATCATTAAATAATGCAAGCCCGAAGTTCTCCCAGATATCAAATATTTAGAGAAACAGTGGAAAGAGACCATTGAAACACAAGTTAAGGAAATCAAACAACTGTCTAAGTTTGACTAGGAAACCTACTGGCAGTTTCTGGTGAAACCAAACAGTCAATCGACAACTCTATGTTGTCTAAGCAATTCTACCCAAAATATGGTGCCACCACTCTCTAATTTTGTATCTACGAGACAATTAATATCTAGAATTGTTCAGCCACCCCAGGTGAAGCCAATGATAGATATATGCGAACTCAAGGACTAAATGGCTAACTAGAACCATTCAATTTGAAGAAGCATGTCATCATTTTATTTTTATTTTTATTTTAGTTTTTATTTTACTTATTATGAGGAAGGTTGTTTGAAACATCCTCATATTTTTATGTAAGAATCTATTTTTTATACATAATTTGTATTATTTAAACCTCTCTCATGCATTTAGAGAGGGGTCCAAAATTTTATCAAGAATTCTTTGCAAAGGCTTGCACTTCTGTACATTTTTTACTATCTTGATGAAATAATTGGAAAATGATCTTGATTTTCTTAGAGATTTAAGCATACTCTATTGAATTTTCTCTTTTGTACTCTTAGAGTATATTTAGTTAAAAAGAAGCAGATCAATATTGCTGACTTCATGAGTATAACCTCTCATATATGGTACTTCTATCTTTATGGTTGTGTTTTGTTTATGAATTAGTAGTAATCCTTCTTTTATTGAGTTATGTATGAAATCTAAGCTACATTTTGACAATATTGCACTTTTGTAAAAAAAATCAGTTGTAATTCTTTATTAAGTACATAAGCAATTGATATATGAGACATAGTTTTCACAATTATTTTTCCTAACTAGTTAGTTAAAATAATTATCGTTAATGAATTCATCTCTTATAGAAAATGAATGATCTTTATTACCTGTTGCTCTAAGATATCTTTGTAGATCACATGATTTAAGTTATTCCCTGGGTCTATATTAAGATAAGTGTTAGAATAGATAGTTGCATGTGATTGTTGTTTAATTAGATCATTTTAGTTAAGTCATTTCCCATTATACCTTATTTCAAACCATAATCATCATCCTATCAATTCTTTTTGGGAAAATGGTCCCATTATCCCTAGTCGGAGCCACCATACCAAATGGAAAAGGAGTTGCTCCCAAGGTCTAGACCGGGTGGTTATCCAGCGTGTTGTTACAACAAAATTCTAAGGCATCAACATTTTGGAGCTATAAGGAGGATCATCACTACGAATTGAAAAGAGGATTGATCATAGATCAAAAAACCATCCTAAGAGTCATTCCCCCTCTAGATCTCCTACAACTTCTAGATCCCCATCTAGAACTACAATCCCAAGATCAAAAGTTAAGAAAACCTCTCCAAAATCTCCTAGTGAAACTCAGAGAATACCTTCTTCAGACTACAACCCTAAATCCCTAGAAGTTCAGAATTTGATAGAGAAGTTAGAGAATCTCTATTCCAGCTGAAAATCCTACAAGTTCTCAGTCATCTGAAGGGTGTGTTTCCTCTGTTCTACAACCAATATGAATCTTGATTCATTCTCAAAGTGAGAAGACTGGAATTCCTCCTTTTGAATTTCCCATTTATTCTTTTCAAAATAAAACCAAGAAATCTAAATCACAGACATCCACTAACAAGGTTTTATCCAATTCTCTACCTCAAACCCCTTCATTCCTTCCACTCATTCCACCAACTTCCATTCCAACTACTAGTTCTAGTTCTTCTAGTCCAAGCACCTAATCTGCGTCTTCTTCAACTCAAACTCCACTCATAACCTCGTCCAGTCAAACCCCTTCTATCATCTCATCCACTCAAAGCCCAATGGCAGGACAACAACTGCAAGTACAACCATGAAATAATCCCAGTGTTGTAGCAATGACAGCTCCTCTTCACCCTCTTCCTAAGCATCTTGAAAGATGGTTGCCTAAATTTAATCCAAATGATCAACCACTAGTTTAGGAACATCTCCATAACTATATGCTGACCATCAATTTAAATGGAGTTGATGAAGAATACTGCATAGTCAGATTACTTCCATATACTCTTACAGGATTGTTAGGATCCTGGTACTTTTTGTTGCCTCCTCGCTCCATAACTAGCTGGGACATGTCCGAAGAATAATTCCTAGCTAAGTTTGGAGATGATAGAACCATTGCATCACTCATCAATGAATTGTCCAATCTAAAGGCTAATATCGGAGAAAATATCAAAGATTTCAACTCAAGATTCAACAAACTACTCAATAAAATTCCAACTACGTCAGCACCTGGTGTTGATGTTCAAATTGAGTGGTACATATCTCTCTTCCTTCCAATATAGCCATTTTGTAAATAGAGTGAATTTGGCCACATTAGCCGAGAACATGAAGGAAGCCCTGTCTATAGAGAAACACATATTTTCTCTTGAAAAGAAGACCTCTCAGGAAGACAGAAGATCTAAGAAAGTTACTTTCAAAGATGACTCTAAAAAGAAAGCCCCAAAAGATCCTTTTGATCTTGAAGGAATTCAAAAATTACTAAAAACCATGTCTAACAAAATGGTTGAAATCAAAAAACAAGTTGTTGAATCCTCTTATGCCAAAAAACCTTTCAGGCCTTTTAGGAGGAATTAGTCTTCTAGTTCTTAGCCACCAAATACCATATCTAATGTTGAGTCTGACTTAGAAGAAGAGGAAGAATAAACCATAATGATTGATGAAGAAACTGAAGAAGAAGAAGTAGTCGAACTAAATGGGATGTGGGACTTTATCCTTCCAAACGAAGAAGAACAAGAAGCTTTGACCATCAGCACCAGAAGCAAAGGGTTTGCTAATACGACTTAGTCAAATCAAAAGCAGAAAAATCCAACTCCTACTACTAAGGAAAAAGTAATCAACAAAAATTCTTTCCCTATGGCTTCACAGCCAAATCCATCTTCATCAAATCCTCCATCTACATAAAAGACCCTGGTAGTTACTGATACCATGGAGCATAATATTGTGGAATACATGAAGAAAACTAGGGCCAATATTTTTCTACATGAACTTAGAAAACTTGTAGAAACAACAAAAAGTACTACTTAGAGAACTAAATGCAATTCCTACTTCACCCCTAACTGTTGCTGTTGTATCTCAAGTTGCTAAAGGCATGGGTAGACCCCCCACTTATTCAAAAGTAGATGCTACAGATGTCATCCTAATCGGTGATAGATCTAATTCACACATGCCTCCTTTCCTCTTAACCTATGAAATTTTCAATAGGAACCATCACAATTGTTTGATTGGCTTAGAAGCCTCTTCTAATATAATCAACAATCTGTGCTAAGTTAAACATCACTCCTCAAACGCCTACTATTCACATAGTACAACTTGATAGAACCAAGGTAGAGGTCTTAGGGGAAATAAATTCAATTAGCATTCAACTTTCCTCAAATCCCAAAGTCTATCAAATAATTGATATATTGGTCTCTAATATTCCTAAATTCTATGGTCTAATTCTAAGTAGAGACTGGTCTGAGAAACTCCATGGATACTTTTCTACAAACTCATCTCACATGTGGTTTCCCTACAATGGAAAGCCAAATCAAATTCGAGTTGACTAAGAGAAACACCTTAAACATATAGTAACTGATTTTGAAGGTGATAATGAGCCGGTAGCATTCAATAATAACATTCTTGGGAACTATTCGGTTGTGTCATTTTTAGGGAACTTTAAAGCACATGAGTTTCCCTTTATAGATAATTCTGTCATCTCACACATTGAAAATTTCTCACAGACATATGCTTCCAAGTGTAAAAAATGTGTAAATAAACTCGTGGTTAACACTTTATTTTGGTCTTTATACTTTGATGGTTCCAAATCTAACGATGGTGCAAGATCTGATTTCATTTTAATCATCCCATAAGGAGAAAATACCATGTTAGCTTACAGATTAGAATTCGAATGTACAAATATTATTGCAGAATACGAGGCAATGGTTCAAGGATTATACAAAGCAATTGACCTCAACATCAAATATCTGCAAGTTTTTGGAGACTCAGAAATTGTCATTAAACATGTCAAAAATACTATCCACTTCCTTTATGGACATCTTAAGCATTATCAATCATTAGTCCAAGATCTTACATAACATTTGTTGGCATTTAATATTTCTCCTATACCAAGAATGAAAAATGCCAGTGCCGATCTGTTAGCTAATGTTGCATCAAAACTCATACCATCTCAAGATTATAGTCCTGATAGATTTTCCATTGAATTACTTTTTGGACCTTCTATTCCTGACAATGTTACTAATTGGCAAGTCTTTAACGATGATTATGATATTTTAATTTTTCTAACATCAGAGGGGTCATACGATGACCAAATCATAGATGAAAATGAGCACAACCTTCAGTTAAAGAAGAACGTTGATGAAAATCCAATACCCAAATCTGTAGTCAATTAGAAGATATTTATGATCTCAAAGACATATTTAAGAAGGTGACTAATGCCAAAATCCAAAGCTCAACCCTGAGATTTGAATTAGTGAACCTTGGAACAAATGACAAGCCTCAGAACATTAATCTAGGTCTCGATCTATCCTCTGATGAAAGATCATCATTTATTCGATTGTTAAAAAAATACAAAGGTATCTTTGCCTAAGATTATATTGATCTCAAAATGTATGATACCTCTGTCATACATCACACCATTCCTATGATATCTAATGATAAACCAGTGCAACAAAAACTAAGGAAAATTCACCTGAACCTCGAAAGTCAAATCAAATGGAAGCTGTATAAACTCCTTAAGGCCAAAATTACATTTCTTGTTAGGCATTCGAAATGGGTGTCCATTTTAGTGCTTGTTAGAAAAAAGAATGGTGACATTCGTATATGTATAGATTTTAGACATTTAAATAAATCATTTCAGAAAGACAACTTTCCACTGCCAACCATGGAACATGTGCTGCATTCAGTAGCTAGTTTTGATCTCATGTCATTTCTTGATGGATTTTTGGGATATAACCAAATCCTGGTCCATCCAGATGATAGATTGAAAACCACATTCATAACTAAATGGGGAACATATTCTTATCAAAAAATTCCTTTTGGTTTGATTAATGCAGGTGTCACATTTCAAAGAGCTATGGATATCGCCTTTAAAGGACTCATTAACAAATAAATTGTAATTTACCTCGATGATATCACTGTCTCTTCCAGGAAGAGAAGCAGCCATTTAAACAACCTCAAGCAGATCTTTGAACGATGTAAAAAATATGGGATCTCGCTCAATCCAAAGAAGATTTATTTTTCCTTAATTGAAGGTAAGATTTTAGGATTTGTCATATCAAAAAAGGGTATTTACATCGATCCAGTAAGGATTAAGGAAATTGAGAAAATTCCCTTACCCCATAATAAGAAATCAATGCAGTGTTTCTTTGGTCAAATAAATTTTGAAAATATTTGTCCCTGAATTTTCACAAATAGTTTTACCTTTATAGTCTATGATTAAGAAAAAATTAGTTTTCAAGTGGGGTCACAATGAAAGAGAAGCATTCGATTTAACAAAACAAGTTATTATCAATGCTCTCTCCCTGGCAACTCCCAATTTTTCTATTCATTTTTTTTTATACACATCTCCATCAGAAACATCATATGTTGCCATTTTGACACATCTCAATGATCAACAGATTGAAGCACCAATCTCATTTTTTAGTTCAATTCTACATGGTGTCGAATTAAATTACTCTGTTGTGGAAAAACAAGCCTTTGTTTTTTTAATTCAATAAATCATTTCATACCATTTCTCCTTAAAACTCACACCAAAATCATAGTTCCATTCTCAGCAGTAAGGCATTTACTGGCACAAAGGGAAGTAGGAGAAAAAAGCGCCAACTAGGTAATCGCACTGCAAGAATACGATGTCAAAATTAGACTAGCTAAAATTGTTAGAGATCAAGGTTTTTGCATAATGTTAGCTAGAGCATCCAACTTACCAGCAAAACAAGATTCAGGTGATGATATCAAAATATCAGAGGTAAGCCTCAATGCTACTAAATCTCAATATGTTGATCTCATCTTTTATTTAAAAAGTGGATATGCCTTTATGCAACTCAGTTACAAAAGAAAAAGGGCTTTGAGATTGAAAGAAAAGTAATACAAAATCGTCAGTGATGTTTTATTTAGGAAAATGTATGACTCTGTTTTGCTCAGGTTCCTTGAAAAATCTGAGGCATAAAAGGTTTTGTAGGAACTCCATGATGGATTATTTAGTGGACATTTTGGAGGAGACACAACAACACATAAAATCCTGCGTGCTAGCTATTACTGTCCAACCTTTTTCAAAGATGCACACGAATATGTAAGGAAGTGCAAAACCTGTCAAACTGCTACTAGAAAACAAAGGAAACCTGCATTTCCATTACAGTCAGTCAACATTGAACAACCATTTGAGCAATGGGAACTGGACATAATAGGTGAGATCGTTCCTAACTCTTCAAAGCAACGTAGATACATCCTTACAACAAATTATTACTTTACTAAATGGGTGGAAACAAATCCACTAAAGGCAACCAATTCTGAGAACATTATCAAATTTATTGAACAATTTATCATTACCAGATTTGAACTACCGACTGCCTCGATGTTTGACAATGCATCTTACTTCACAAGAAACAATATGAAAGAACTTGATCTCAAAAGAGGTTTCAAACTCAAGTATTATATTAACTATTATCCTCAAGGAAATGGTTTAGCAAAATCAACCAATAAAAACCTCATTAAGATCATTAAATGAACTATTGATCAGAGTCAAAGAAACTGGCATAAATCCTTAACATTTTCTCTATGGGAATATCAGATAACACAGAAGGCCTCAATAACCACTTCTCAATTTAATCTGGTCTGTGGGAAAGAAGTTGTTCTTCCTACAAATATATATATTCCCTCTTTAGCCCTAGTTCAATTTATTGAAGAAACTCCTTCTTCTTCTTTACAGTTAAGACAATCACAATCCTCAAACTCAAAAAAGAAAGAGAGAAAGCCAAAATCGTACACACCCATCATCAACAGTTAGTTATCTTCCTTTGATGCAAATTCTGTAAGCCTAAAATCATTTCAACTTGGAGACATTACATTGAAGTGGGATAAAGCATGTGAGGGAAAAGGAAAGCATACCAAACTCCAAAGAATGTGTCTTGGACCATTTTAGATTACAAAACAAATCATCTCGTGAATGTTTCTATTGCAAGATTTATCAAGCAAAAGAGATTCTCTGCTTTTGAATGGGAAGATTTTGAAAAAATATTTTTCATAGGAGATAACCTCGTATATCCCCCGTACATTATCACCTCTAATTTTCCTAGGAAAATAAAATTTAAATAGTATTTAGTTTTGGCCTTACAATAAAATCTCTTGAAATATTTTGATTTTTCGCTTTTATAAGTGAAGATTGTTAAGGAAATAATTATAACATTTGAAAATTAACTAGGTTCTATCTCTCTAAAATTTTCTTGTTCCACCAAAATTATTTATTCTTTGAGAAACCTCCAACTCTATAAAATAAAAAAATAAAAAATAAAAAATAAAAAAATTGTGCTATTATCAGTTAAGAAAAGTATCTTTAACAAAGTAAATACTTTTTGTAGATAAGCATATTCAACTCTATAATTTTCATCCGAAACTCTTAAGGGGCCAATTATTCTCCCCATCTAGTAAACTTTTCTCTTTTTAGAGTGTAATTATAAAATATATTGAAACTTAAAAGATAAGAAGTCTCATCAAGAGCCTACTTACCATGCTCATAGGGAAATTATAGATTGGCATTACCAATATTGCATACCAAAACAAGGTAATGGCATGAAATTATTTTAATCAAAAGACAAGGGCCCATCGCGAGCCATCTCGTTTAGTTGAATTACAACCAGTGAATGGCATTGTCACTATTTGGTCACCAAACCAAGGTAATGTATTTTAAGTAATAAAAAGAAAAATTTTGCAAAAAAAATAATTGTTTAAAAAAAGAAAAGAGTTCTTGAGAATAAGTATATGATTTTGAATTTATCTCTAAAAAATGCACTCTTATCTGGATGGGACACTGTCGAGGCTATGGATGTCTGCTGGCAGCAGAGGCTCCACCTGTGACAAATGAGTACATCTAAAAGCTTATCTGCAAAAACCCCCTACTTTATCTTTAAATTGAGTAAAGACTAATATAGAAAAAGGGATTTTCATTTTTAAGAGGATATCAAATGAATTGTAATTAGGTGAGTTTGTTTCTTTTATTCAGAGAAATGTTACTTATCTTAAATTTCATGCAATTCCTATTTCCTGAACTATCTTTATTTTGAAAGTTTTCTAAAATTTCAAAATTATTAGAGATAACTGGTTCTTCTAGTGAATCGCCAATTGTTGTATTGTTAAACAACCCCCCCATTTATTATATAAATTTTTAGTATTGTATTAATAAATCGGGACCCTTAAAAAATTTTCAAAAAACTTAGCAAATAAAATATTTCCTCTTGAAACCATTCAGAATAAAACCTTAGACAAACTTAAGATATTAAGCCAAGTCACTTTATGACTAGGCATTCTCGCTTTATCACAAATTGCGTGATCAAAAATAACAAAGGTTAGTCGTGAGTCGGAGTCTATGAAACGTAATAAAAGACCCCCCCTTAAAAGACCGAAGGGAGCATTGAACTGTTTTATAAAACTTAAGGCTTAGGATATTCCTTATAAAATAAAGTATTTATCGCAATCATATCATGGCTTTTACAAATGTGCAAATACGCAAACCATAAAAAAATGTGAATTATGATGTGGTTTGGACGTGATGGAATAATAAAGATTGTTATAACTTAAATTAAGTCAGACCTATCGTGAAATAGCTATTTCAATGGAATAATCATCCGTTTAAGGAAACACGCTCAAAAAAGTAAAAATTATGGTGCTCATCACAAATCACAAAATACCAAGGCAACTTTGAATTGGTATATTTCTGATATCACCGATATTGTGATTTACGGTATTGTGATATTGCGATATTTCCATTCATCACAATTGCATGATTGGTATCACACATAACACACACCAATTTGAAATGGAATTTAGAAACTTGCAATGTGATGTTTTGATGAGTCATAAAGGAAATCACACGTAGGCCTTAATGAGTAGTTAATAAGGTTTAATTGCATTTACTCTTTTAACAACTCAAGAAGATTTATATCTTTTTACCTGTATTTGAAATAAAAGATTCATCCTTACGTTCTTTCATAATTCACTGTGTTAGTGTGTTTCTACTTTCATTTCCACTTTGCTTTTCATTCTGTTATCTCCATTGCCCAAATTTCAGGAAATTTCCGAAGAAAACAACACTCAGAAAAAATGTTAAGAAAGGAAAGAAGACTACAGAGGCTACTACATCTAAGGATTCAGGCATGCTTCCATTCTCTGGTACTACATGCAAAAAGGATGGCGAGACTACATCATGGGAGGCAATGTATAATTTACTGGAGGAAGAAAACCCGGAGGTCTTGGAAACTAAAGAAACAGCAAATGCCGAAGACTCATCTGAGGCTTCTTATTTTGTAGCAGCATGTTCTTTCCTACACAGAATAGCCACAACACCTAAAATCTTGCCATACACTGATATGGTAAAATTCACCATTAACAATGTGGATATTTCAAATAGAACATTCAGAAATTCCATGCATGAAGTCATGGGGTCATCTAAACCAGACAATTTATGCGAAATGTACCATCTGACAAAACAACAGAAGCTCTATGATAAAGCCTTTATTTAGCATTTTGCGAAAGAAAATGAAGACTTGGTGGACATCATACAGAATTGGAGGTCTAGCTCCAACAAGTTCAGGTGGGAGAAAACTGGTATGTACCCAAATGCACTTCTATCAGACCCACATAATTTTGCAGCCGTAATTTTGTGTAGACTATTTGGAAAGGCTGACAATACCATGTTTTTTATTGAATGGGTTCCATTGATTGATGCGGCTGCTAATGCTATAATTATGAACTGGAGAAATATTTTATCGAACAATTTGGCTATGTCCATTAGAGAATACAGACACAATAGAATTATCTCCTCTTGGGTTATCCCTCCTTTTTACATGAGTGCATATGTGATGGATGTTATATGTTTTTTTTCACATTTTCCAAACACAAGATGGAAATGGACTCTACAAGACCCTACTCCCATCCATGTTTACCATAAGATTTTGTGGGAATCACAGTTTAGGTCCCACTTTTAAAAAAAAAATCATGGAGTTATATTGCCAATTTACCAAACCATTTTTGATAAGAAAGCCCCCAGGCTATCAGAGGAAGTTAAAACAGACATCTTGCCAGTGGCAATATGGTTTGGCGAGGAATAATTTACTTATATGAGAGTTTTTGGGAGTATTACAACTCTGCATGTTCTTCCATTTTATGTTCCTAATAAATTATTGGCAAGAGAGATTTCCTATCAAACAGTGGGGGCTAGTATTACCAAAACCCTCAAAGAAATGAAGAAATCCATCTAGCTAACCTTCTTGGTGCAATTTAGTTCTTTCCCATTACATGATTTTTGGCACATGAAAAAAGAGATACAGAACATCACATCCCTAAATCTAGCTACTATGTCAGGCATACATTATGACCCTAACTAGGTCACCTGAAACTTCACTACTATGGTCAAAATCAAACAATTTATTCATGAGGACAACGAGTTTGATGATCTCTTTGAGGCAGCTAAGACACTAAGACATTTTCACAGGTCTTACATTTAGCATCAATAAAACTGAGCCTAGTGGACCTCAACCGCTTCCATATGTACAGGAATAAAAGACTGACAAAGGTCCCTTTCAACCTATTGCAGATTGGAGAACTAAGAGAAACCACTCCCAGTGTAAGCCTAGAGCAAAGTATTGAGCATAATTATGATGAGGAATCTCAAGAGAAGTGAGTTCAAGGTTCAGAAGACTCTGAACACCAATCTAAAAATAAGGAAGAAAGCCCCGAGAAAGGCCCTGAGAAGGACACCGAGGAAAATGCTGAAGAAACGGCCAAAATGGCCTCAACTGAGGAACACATGGATACTGACTCCACATAGGTTCAAACGGAAAAGATCAAAATCATTGATCTGGATAAAGAATGGGAGCAATTTAATTAAAATCTCCAAGTGCAGCAGATAGACACAAGTCTTGAACGAACATTTGAATTTCAAACTCCTAAATAGACTCAGCAGGTTATAAACCCAAAAACAACAATACAAGTAGTTACAACTACTCAAGATATTGAAATCATCTCGATCTACCCAAATTCAGAAATTTTTCTAAAGATTGAGGAAATACCCTCACTAGATATATTATACAGCCCAACACATATGGCTGCCATGAAGAGGCAAAGGAAGAAAAGGAAATTGGATGCACCAATAACAACAACTCTTGAAAATGAATCAATGGAGGTAGTATGGAAAGGAACCCCCTTCGATCCATGAGAAAATATTACAAAGCTATCACAATTTGTAGGTGCATATGCAACTGTAGCAATTGATAAGGTAGCAGGAGTTTGGATTTTTCTTAAAGAAAAGGAAAAAAGAGTTCAACTGTTAGAACAAAAACTTGAGCTGGAAAGACAAAGCATTGACTTATGGGTAGAGATGTAGATGGCACAACTTTAAAAAAAAAAATTGAGAAAATGAGATTACAGCATCAAACAGACATCACAGAAAATATAGTTGAGGCTATGATTGAAAACCTTCATAGTGCCAATCTCTTTAAAGAATGTACGCCAGAAGTTCTCCCAGAAATCAAACAGTTAGAGAAACAATGGAAAGAGACTATCAAAATGCAAGTTAAGGCAATCAAACAACTGTCTAATATTGACTAGGAAACCTACTAGCAGTTTCTGGTGAAACCACACAGTCAATGGAGGACTTTGTGCTATCTAAGAAATTATACTCAAAATATGGTGCCACCACTCTCTGATTTTGTATTTACGAGACAATTAAGATCTAGAATTGGCCATCCAGCCCAGGTGAAGCCAATGATACATATCTCTAAACTCAAGGACTGAATGGTTGACTAGAACCATTTAATTTGAAGAAGCACATGATCATTTTATTTTTATTTTAGTTTTCTTTTCACTTATTCTGAGGAAGGCTGTTTGAAACCTCCTCGACATTTTATGTAATAATCTATTTTTGATACATAATTTGTATTATTTAAACCTCTCTCATGCATTTAGAGAGGGGTCCATAATTTTATCAAGAACGCTTTGCAAAGGCTTGCACATTTGTAGTTTTGTGACTGTCTTGTTGAAATAATTGAAACAAGATCTTAATTTTTTAAGAGATTGAAGCATACTCTACTAAATTTGCACTTTTGTACTCTTAGAGGATATTTAGTTGAAAAGAAGCAGATTGATATTGTTGACTTCATTAGTAGAACCTCTCATATCTGGTACTTCAATTTTTATGGTTGTGTTTCGTTTATGAATTAGCAGTAATCTTTCTTATATTATGTTATGTATGAAATTTGAGCTATAGTTTGACATTATTGCACTTTTGTAAAATGTTTTAGCTGTAATTCTTTATTAAGTACATGAGCAATTGATATATGCAACATAGTTTTCACAATTATTTTTCCTAACTATTTAGTCAAAATAATTATCATTAATGAATTAATCTATTATAGCAATTGAATGATCTTTATTACCCGTTTCTCTAAGATATCTTTGTAGATCGCATGATTTAAGTTATTCTCCAGGTATATATTAAGATAAGTGTTAGAATAGATAGTTGCATGTGTTTGTTGTTTAATTAGACCGTTTTAGTTAATTCATTTCCCATTACAACTTATTTCAAACCACAATCATCATCCTATCAATTCTTGTTGGGAAGATGGTCCCATTATCCCCAGTCAGAGCCACCACACCAAATGGAAAAGGAGATGCTTCCAAGATTTGGATCTGGTCATTATCCCCCATGTTGTTGTAGCAGAATTTCAAGGCTTCAACACGACCCTAGAACTAGTCTTGAGACTAATACCTACCATTTATTTGCATTGTTTCCTCTCATGGCATGGTCCTTACATCCAACCCACCGACTGGATGGGGTTGCATGCAATTGGGTATCCAGCACAGGTATCCCTCAATGTTCTAGTATATGGTATTCAAACTCTTTTATAAAAATAATCTCCTTAGACAATCTATCAAAGTGAGGTGGATTATGTAGCTTGGTCCCTATCCAACGCACCACTCTAGCGATGTATGTGCACCTCTGCATATTGACGCCATGCAATCTATTCTACCAATTTTCTAGCACTTCTTCTAAATTAGAGGAATTAGACACAATATTACACCAACTCAACACTGAAAATCAGTTGTGGGATTCACGTAATCCTCTCTTCGAGCTGTCACATTGTAGATATTGTCTGTCTCTTCCTTACTCAACTCACCTTTAACTAGCTGAACATAGTGGGCTCTTTCCTGAGAATCCAAAGGTGTTATCACTTAGATATCTCCGCCTTCAAAAATCATATGCCTCTTCTTCAGATTAATGATCACTTATTTGTTAAACACTCAATCGATCCCTAATAATGTAGGGTATGTATCAGTGTCGTCTACAATCTCTATGACTTCAAAATAAGGAGTGCTTGACACCCCATCGATATCCATAGGCAATCTCACCAGTCTACCAATGGGAAAGATACAATGTTGATTTTCTAATCTCAACTGAATGTGAGACCAAGTAAACTTTGGTTTCCCCATCATCTCCCAAGTACTTTTTAGAAAAATATTTAAATTGGATCCCAAGTCTAATATAATATTATACATTTCATATTTCCCATTTGTTGTACTAAATCATAATTCTTTACTGGTTCTCTTCCTACGAGCTACCTATTTCACTATGTGCGGTGATTATAGCACAATGGCTACTTCAAATCCCATCACACATTGTCCTAGAATATTCCTAATTTTTCCCATTTCCTATGTATTCTTCACTAACTCTAGATAGCTTTGAAGGAAATTTTGAACGGGATCTTCCTCCGCCATCAATTCTCTTCCTACAATATCATAATAAATAGTTGGCATGGATGCTTCATGGATTTTCTCTAGTTTGTCCCATTTTGTAGCAACCATCTCCAAAAATTCCTCTTCGTACGTCAAATTTTCCTAAGCATGATCAAAATTTGGAGGAGGTTAAGGTTCTCTTCTCACCCATTGTGGTTGTGGCATCAGAGACCTTGCAACATGTGCCCCAGTCCTGACACCTCCTCTAGTCATCGTGCCAACCAATTATTGGGCTTTGTGGGGTTTGTGGGGTTTGATAGCTAGCATCTACACATTTGGTCACTTCTTCTCTTTCCATTTGGAAATCAATTGTGGAAAATTCTCAGTCAAATGATCTAGCACCCTAAAATAAGTACACATATAGCAGGGGTTAGTGCAGTCCCATGCAAGATGTCCTTGTTGTCCACAATTTTAATTGTCTATTGTTCCCCTACCTCTTCCAAGTCCTCCTCATCCTTAGGCTGGTCTACTTAATCCTATTGTAGCCATTACTTGCCCTCGCCTTGGCTAATTATATTGTCCAAAATGGTTGTACCATGGTTGATTGTGTAATAGCCCTAGTGAAAATTCCATGTAATAAAAGTTAATAAAGGCAAAATAATAACCACGGTTGATGGGACACTTATTCCAAGATGAATGTTGGGCAAGAGATCCTAGTGGATGTTCATTTGGTTATTAATGGCTAAGGAAATTGGTAAAGGAAATGACTAAGGCTTTGGAAAGGAAAAATGGCATTTTTGGCACATTTATTTACGAAAATAATGGAAATTAGGAGAAAAGGAAGGTGAAAGGTCATAGGTTGCATGTGAGGAGGAAAGTGAAGGAAAATAATGGAAAATGAAGAAAATATAGGCCTCATTCATAAAAAGGCTTTTGAGGATCAGTTGGTAACCTTTTGTCAGTTTAATTTTAGAGCTCTCTCATTATGCTCTCTCTCTTATACTCTTGGATACTTACAATTTTCTTGGAGCACTCTTGGAGACCATGGCGTACTTGTAGTTTTGGAGTAAGAAGGCAAAGGAAGAGAAGGAAAGTGCAAAAGGACATCAGGATCCACAGTTACAACATATTTTTCTTGTAGGTACCGAGTCACATGTATGTTTTCCTCACTAGTTTTAGCATGCATAGCATATGCGTGTGGATTATTTTTCATGATCTGTCACTAACATGAAGGATTGCTTGGATTGACAGTGGATTGCCTAGCCTTTCCATTTCTTGGATATCCATGGTGTTTTGGGTTTATTTCCTTGTTTGTTTTGGTTGGTTCTCATGTTTCCTTAGCTTGGGTTGAGTTATTAGTTCCTAGAAGCCCTAGTTGGAAAAACGCTCTAGAAGCCCTATAACAGCTTGGGTTGAGTTACTAGTCCTCGAAGCCTTGGTTGGAAAAATGCTTTGAAATCCCTTGGTGGGTTGAGTTACTAGTCGTGGAATCCCTAGCTGGAAAAATTCTTTGGCAGCTCGGTGGAAGCTATAGGTTGAGTTATTAGTCCTTGAAGCCTTGGTTAGAAAAAACACTCTTAAATCCCTCAAAGGCTTGGATAGAGATATATATGATGATGATTTTGTGAAGTCTAGCCATGAGGTGGAATCATTGTTTGATGGATTGAGGTGGATGGCCTCTGGAAGCCCTAGATGTTTTTAGATTCATGCTTGGAATATGTCATGGGGGTGCATGGTTGAAGAGAGATGATTAGCCATTCTATGGTCGGGTGGAACATGGAAGACCCGTCCCAAGTTTGGATTTTTCATCATCAATATGAGGTTATTTCTCCTTTTTTTTATATGAGTATTATCCTAGTTTATATGTGTATCTTATGGTTGTGATTTCATTGGTATTTCTGCTACTATTATGATGGTTGTGTATACGTTTTATGAGAGTATATATGCATGGCTCTCATCATGTTTTTATTTGTAACTGAATGAACAATGCATATAGGACCTAATGGATGAAATGGAAGCTAATGTGTTGAGGAATCAATGTCTCTTAGCAATTCTCAGCTAAGTATGAGACCCCCGTGCTCAGATATGTTATTTACACCTGTAGATTACATATTTGTGGTATGTTTAATGAAATGCCTATCATGGCTATAAGGTGTCCAATCAAGTTATTATTCAAGTAATTGCATTTGTACTGTCATTTCCCTATTATCTTATTGTTCTGAAGGTGTCATTCAATTTTGGGTAGTGACCTGGGCTCTGGACCCGAAAAAGTGGCTCAAATCCTGGGGACATTGACACAACAATAAGAAAAATAGTCCTTGGACACTGGAATGACTTCTCATGAGAGCGTCTAGAGCCTCCTGGATGCTAGCAAGCCTATATCATGGGAGCGTTCGGGGGTCAAGTGGTCCAAAATGTCAGTGGGAGCTAGGCGTTGGTTGGAAGAAAGGTTGGGTTGGTTCCTAAGGGTCTTAATGTTGATGTTGAAGGTGTGTATGGTGTGTTTTCATTAGTTCCACTTCCTTAACGTGATTTAAAAGGTTGAATCATATCATAATGGCTTCTCGTCACATGTTTACCCCGACTGGCCGGTTGCTTTGGTAGATGTTGGAGGAGGGTGTTACTGATTGAAACCAAGTAGTACTGCTTCAGTCCCTTTAAGTCCCTATACTCATATCGAATCAAAAGTGTGCTCATGCATTAGCTTTAATGCACAACAATGGTGAATATCATGTCCCACGAATTTGGTGCAATCACAAAATAGAATGTGGATCATAGCTTCATACATTTGCATCATTGGGTAGGTCTAAGGAGTGTGGCTCCACACTCAACATATTTCACATCACATCCCCCTACCCTATGTATGTGGATTCGCTGCATCAATCACAATATAATATGTTAGAATCTTACATCATTCTTGGGGTGACTCTCTCCTCTAAAGATGGTGCAGCATACCTCTTCCCTCTTTTCTCTCCCTTAGTTAAGTCTTGAAGCTACAAAGTCAGCGCAACCAACTATGTTGTACCTGAACCAGTCCATTGCTTTCTCCACTTCCTATTAGTGAAGCCTCTATCTTAAGTGCAAGCTCAAATTCCTTTGACTATAAATGTATCCACGTTTGTTTCAAAGGTATCCTAATGTGGGGTAGAAGTTTGGAATAAACCATTCTCTGTGTTACACATCTATAATTTTGAATGTTAGCCCATCCTGCAAAATATTATATCATTGATCAAAGTCCCATACAGACTCGCTTGAGCCTTGCTTAATCTTCTTCAACTCAATAATTCATTGGGACTTAGACTTTGACTTCAAGAATTCCCTTATTAAATATCATTTAATCTCATTCAAGGTCTTGTTCTGTCCAACTAGATTCACACTCTTGAACTTCATATACCATGTCAATGTGTGGTCCCTAAAAATTACTTCCAACTATGCAATCTTCATCGCCTCATCTTGGAATTTCTTATTTGTCTATATGGCCTCACACATAAATATATACTTCATTCCTAACACCATGAAACATAGGCATTCTTAGTTTCTCACCTACTATTGAACTTTGCATAGTACTTCCTCATGAAGTACTTCCACCTGCACCTACTAAACTACTGAAAAATTTTCACTTGTTTGCACACCAAACTGAGCCTAAGCACCCTGCAACAATCCCCCTACAACTTGACCAATTCCATTTCTTCTAGTAACTCCACCTCCTTGACTATAATTACCTTCTACACTAGTCATGTCAATATGTTGAGTACTTACCTCTTTTTGTAGAAGCACGCGAGGTCGTGGGTTCAAGACGAGGCATGATATGATTTTGTTGTCTAGGATCCAAAGAATCCATGTAGTGTGGACTCAACTTCCCCCCTTCCCCCTCTATGTTTGGAGTACCGAACTGTGTTCCCTCATAACTTTGGTTGCTAGCACTGCTCCTCACCCACTGATGGCCTCTCCTATCCCCTCTTCCTAGGATTCTCCTCTCATCAGGCATTGATGCTGACCAACCTCCTGCGTCATTCTGTCAAAACCTCCTTCCACTCCTCAAAGTATCACCCTCAAAACTCTCTATCTCCATACTTGCTCCTCACCTTCACTTGCATAGTCTCATACTCATTGTCCGCCTCTACTGCAATCTTCTTACCTTTTCTCCTTTCCCTCTTCTCTGAACATCACCTGGTTCTCCCCCATTTCCCTTGCCACACAAGAGGTTTAGCTAATCATGTTATATGATTCCAACAATGGAGATTTGTGATCATACAACAACATATTGATGTTTAATTGTAATGACCATGTCAATCTTCCTTGCGGTCCATTCAAAAACTTTATTTCTACCATAATATAAGATATTGTCTCTTCCACCGCAAACTCAACAATGTTCCCCTCTAACACACTTTCAAACCAAAATTAGACAGCACGTGAAATTTTGTTACTTACTGCTTGCAACTAGCACACCTCTTCTAGAGTCCACCTCCTTGGTCTTTCATGGTGATGTGTTGGAATTTTTTCCTTCAACCACTCAACCCACTCTGTCAAGATATTCAAGAATTATCCAAAGAAAACTTCATGTAATTTAATAAACACATGTTTCTGCAACCATTTCTCTATATTTTATCTTTTATCCCCGATATATTTCACTGCAAACTCATGATCGCTTCACTTAAACCACCAAGTAAACTCCTCCTTGGTGGGATTCCATGGCTTCCACATGCCTACCACAAAACAATCCCATCACACTACCATCCCAATGCTAGAAACAACCATTTGTTTATGTGTGGGATTCTGACAGACACAGGATTCATTATGCAATTGGCCAACAAAACTTGCTCAACATTGACCCTTTTGGCAACACCCATAGGGTTGATGAAGTCTCACCCAATATGTTAATGGGTGACTATTGGAACGAGGTTTCCATAGTCTTACAGGATTGTTAAGATCATAAGGAATTAAAATTCAACCTATAGCATAAGACTTAGACACCCACCATACAGACACTTAGGTGTCATCCTGGGACTGCACACGATGTAGGACGTCTGGACTTTTGTGTTCACTAGTTAGTGCGCAAGTCGTAAGTGATAACATCATGAAGTTTGATCGTACTTATGCCTGTCGACATTTGTATTGACATCACCAACACAAGGCATTATCTGTTATTAAGGCATTGTTAAGTATTAATTCATTACTGTACCTTTAACTAACATGGTCATTCAAGACATTCAAACATACTTAGAGTAATAACATGACATTATACATGTATTAAACCCTCACGTCATAACCTGAGAAACATACACATGTATTGAACAGTATGTCGGGGACAACCCAACCATCCATTATATTACTTCATTATAAATAAGCAAAGGTGTGAGGAGCTACAATAAAGATACTATGTAATTCGACTCATCGACCATCATTCCCTACTCATAATACAAAAAGAGACCAACAACACAAAATTACACAAGGTTCACTATAGATAATTTCCCTTACATCATGTGATGCTCAACAACTATAGGCTCAGACTCTAATACTTGGAACTAATGACATAGAAAGGAAAAGGCATTCACAACAACCTTTTTGTCTTCAAAAACTATAGTCTAACCTTCCGTCGTCCCATTGTTAAATATTCTTACCATCTGACCAACCAACAATATGTCTCAAGCCTATTCTTTTATCGGCTCCTCACAACTTCCTGAAGCTTCTTAGCCTACTCCTCCACTTCTCCAGTTCTCCTCTCAGCTAGCTAGTTGTTAGAATATTTTATGACATTCTCCCTTAGTTATCCCATGTTTGCTTTACTGTCTCTTGAAAATGTCTCTTGCTCGTTCATTCCACTTCTGCCAACCTTACTCTACCTAAAAATATTTGTAACCTCCCTTGCCACGACATCCCTTTATCCTTCACCATCATCTAAAAAATCATATGTTACTAGGACACTACTAACCTCTTTCTCTGTGGTACCTCCATGCGTCACACCTCTTCCTCCTACGACAACTCCCTCTTCTGCATGTTGTTTGCTTCCCCTCCTACCCTCCTCTATCCTCCTACATAGTTACCTACAAAACAAAATTTCAAAAAAATTATGGCCTCTAACACTATCAATCTTCTTGAGCTTTTAAGTTTTAAAAACTATGGTGATCTTAGAATGCCTCTATTAATGCTTTTCGAGCATAGACAAAAATTTGAAAAATTGTGAGTAATTTGCTACCTTCTTAAGGCATTATAAACCATATTGGTCTTAGTGGATGTTAATCATTAACAACATATATTTTGGATAAGAGATAAATGGCTCTAAGTGAGCATGGGGGCTACGAAAGTTAGGAATCCTTCACCCATAGTGTATTTATTTCTCATTAGATGCTTGAGAGACATAAATTATTTTCATAGGCTATTCCTAGAAGGACTTTAGAATAATCCATTACATTGGTCTTTTTTCGTACACTGAATGGTACTATTAGGGAAGAATATCCTTAAGGGGCTATTAAGTAGAGAAAGGGAGGAATTTTCATATGCTTTTTAGGGTAGTGGAAGAAGGTGCCATGATTGTCTAATAATTAGATGAGATGCCTAGAGTGCTTTGTAACAAGTAGATTCATTGAACCATGAGAGAAAATAGGTTGGGATAAGTGAGCTATACGCCAATGCTTGGCTCCCTCACCCACATGGTTTCATAGCCTTACCCGAGGGTGGCATTGGAACCATATGCATATGTAGAATGGATTATTGTTTATATGTAGCATTTGTATTGATTTATGATCTATTTAAAAATAAGTATTATGTCTTTATTTATGAATTTGCAATTAAATGTTAATTATGGATACATAAATATATATATTTTCGATGTTATTTGTATGATTATATTTAACTATTGTCCTGGCTTAATTGCCATTAAATCTATGGATCCATGCTTATTTAATCCCATCCAAATTTTATTAATATTACCTATGCATTCATTTTATGCAATTATGAGCATCTATGGGAGACATTTTTATTATGTCGTAGTAAAAGGATGTCTTGAGAGATAGAATTTTAATGACATATGCTTGCATGAGATGGGGACACTACAATTGTACATCCTTATAATGGAGGATTAACTCAACCATAACTACAAGATCTGATAACATGCATTGAAAAGAGAAGGAAAACTTTAGGTGATGAGATTGAAATGATAGAAGGAATATGGAAGACATTAATAGAAATCTTGTTTTTGAGGTTTTTAGGTTTCAATTTAAAAAATATATAAAATGTAGGTTGATAAATTCATTAGAATTATAGTTATAGGATTTTTTAAGTTTCAACTTTTTTTTTGTAAGCTTAGAAAGAATACATCTTCAACATGTCCAATATGTCACCCCGATTGGGGCGGAGAATTGAAAAGGTGAATTTACATCAAGGAGTGCCCTAACAGAGCACCCAATCACCATCTATCCAAAACCCCGTGAACTTTTTGAGTTTCAACTTAAAAAGAAATTAAATGTCAAACTTTCAACACTACATTTCACTAAAAAGGGAACACTACTTTAAGGATTCACCCAACCATAATAATACAAATATGAAAAAAGGAACATAATAATAATAATTAAAAAAAAAAAAAAAAAAAAAAAAAAAAAAAAAATTAGCATAAATCTATCTTAATCATATGTATTTTAAGCACCAAGACAATCATGTTTCTATATATTTTAATCTCTCTCAATGCCCAATGTTAACTTTGAGGTTAAAATGAATCTACGATAATATTAAATAAATTCCATCATAATATTTATTTATGTTCAATATGTGCTCGTTATATAGGGAATACAGTAATTAACTTTTCATTGAGAGATATTTACCAAATGCTCATGAATTAATGAAAAAATAATTACAACTGATAGATGAGAATTCTCTTCCAAACTTTGTTTAGATTATAAAAAATTGTAATATTAGGTAAAATGTCACAAGGTTGAATCTATTTAAATTACTCAAAACCAAAAATACTATGTATATATTATCAATTTACATAATAATAATATATAAAAATGCGTAATTGTTCAAACTTATCTTTTGAAATTATACCCTTAAAACTAATGCATTTCAAAAATTGTATTTACAACAAATTTATTGATTAAAGCTTCCTTTGCCTTAATTTCATATATTTGTAATAAGTCATATCCCCTTATTTAAATAGCTTTCACAATTTAAATTTAAATATATATATATGAAAGTGCTAAAATCATCTTTGTGTAATTAATACTCAATAATTCATTTCCTTCCATTGTTACCTTTATCTATTCTATTCCATGAAAAAACATCACATTTTGTTATTTAAAGAAAATTCTCATGCTCATGTGTTTACTTATATTTGTCCTATGCTTTAACCATCATAATATCCCAACCAAAATGTTTATCAGAACACATTTATTCTTTTGTTTTCTGGTTGTTTAATGCGACTTGTAATTCATGGATTTGTTTCATAGTCTCAATCCCTCTACTCAAACATAACTTTTAGCTAAATATGTTTCATAGTTTTGTGTTTTGTTTCATAATCTCAATCCTTCTGCTGCAACATAACTCCTAATTCCTGGATTTGTTTCGCAATCTCATGACTTTTAATTCTTAGACTTGTTTCACAATCTCAAGCCTTTTACACCAACATAACTGCTAGTTCCTGAAGGTGTTTCATTAATATCTAGTTCTTGTAAATGTTTCACAATCTCAATCCTCCTACTTTTGGTTTGATGGCTTCTGATTTTAAAATAATTCATAATCTCAATCCTTCAGCTTTAAATGACTTCTAGTTTTTGGATATGTTTCCTGGCTTCCAAAACTTTTACTCCAACCTAACTTTTAGTTATTTGATTCGATTTATAATCTCAATATATTATATATATCCTTTATTACTGCTGCTTTCTTCCCCACATGGCATTATTGGTAAACAGCTCATAGTTGGATGGGGCGCCGAGGAATTGAAACGATAAACCTAAAAGTGAGCAAGAAGTACTCTATCTATCCATCATTCCAGGGATTTATCAGACACGTACAAGCATTGTATGTCATGATGCCATGGTTGTTGAATTTATAATCATTATTGCACAAGAGTTCATATTTGGAAAGCAGGCCATCATTAGAAGTCTCGAAGCTTGGCACTGATAGTTTTGCTTGCAAACACCATGACATCTAGTAGTTTTTGAATGGGAAAAATCAGTTAAATTTTATTTCATATGATTCCCAATAAGGAAAAAGAAGTTCCTCTTGCCTATTAATTACAACCATCATATGTCACTATATGAATACTGATATGAATACTAAATGCTGATGGAGGCAGTTCAGAGATCTGCATTTACAATAATGGGCTCTCTTGCAAATATAGACTAAACCATTCATCTAAGTCAGTAAGTGTCTCCATGTCAAATTTTCTTTTCTTTCTCCGTGAAATGAAAATTCAGACTCTCCAAAAGAATATTCACTACGTTTTTTATTGTTGCAGACATTCTTGTTCACCACCACAACAGGGCAGGCTGCGTTCTGACAACAGTAATCACTCACACTTCCCACAAAAAGCCTGCACATCCTACTCAAATCGATCAGAGCCTATTTTGGTGAAATCCACCCACAACCCTCAAATTTACGTGTCCTTTCACTCTTACGGGCAGAGAAAACAAAGACTTAGTACAACCCACAAATTTGAGAGCAGGTACGTACCTCTTGAAAAAGCCATGGTCATGGCTACCCATCACCAGAAAATCGGCACCCAACTTGCCTGCAGCTTCACACAGCCTCTGCTTGACCTCACCCACAAACACCTCTGTCTCTGCCTTCACCTAAATTTTACAGTATTGTTATTATTGTAACTGTTATTTATCATCCAAACAGATAACTTTGGCACAGATTTTGCCAAAAACATGACCAATACTCACATTTTTATCTCTGCAAATCGCGAGAGCTCTCTTGAAGATCGTTTGGGTCGTCCTGCGCGCATCCATTTCCAGAAAATTTACAACGTCCTCACTCACTATATACGCTGTAAATTCACACCATAAGAACAACTAAACATCAGATTGAAAATTATATATAGCTGTATATATAACTATAATGTGTGTATATATACCAGGGCCAGCAGCGAAGCAAGTGTTAGGCTGTATATGAACAAGAATGAATTTGCAGAGCTGATGTTGGGTGCCATCCCCATGTGAGCAGTGGGCAGGGAAGAGAAATTTACGAGCCCATAACAGTGCACTCAGACTTTCTTCAGATTCATCCACAGCCACCACAATAGTCTTGCATTTCTCTTCCATTTTGTTTAGTGCAAGTCTTCCTCTATAAAGACTCTAGTTTAGCCTTAGGGGAATTCTTTCAAAATTAGGACTGCACACAAATTGAGAAGGGTTTATATATATATACATGCCTCACCTTTGCTAGTGGAAGCCTATGGTTGGTTGCTTTAGGTTGATCACTCATCCATTCCCTATGATTATCAATAAGCACCTACAATCGATACATTAAACGTTATAATGACTTTTGGGCTTAATACTTTAGCATGACCCCATTGTTTCACTTTATCACAACCATGATCATCATATTTACGAGAGAATTTCGTTGTTGGGGCTCCACCTTACAATCGATATATTAAACGTTATGATGACTTTTGGGCTTAATACTTTAGCATGACCCCATTGTGACCCCATTGTTTCACTTTATCACAACATGATCATCATATTTACAAGATTTTCATGGTTGGGGCTTCACCTTTCAAGATAAAGGACACTTTCTTAAGTTTCCAAGTCAGAGGAAGTTCCCTTGAAATTGTGATAGTTTGAAATTTGATGACTCAATGTGTTGTGTATGCCCATGTTTTTTCACTGTACTTATTTATACAATCCAACCTAACTAGGATTAGGCAGTTAAATCTTATTTTCCTATATTTTGATTACATAAACTCTAATTGTGATGCCGACTAACTTTTCAAAGTATTCAAATTTTATTTAATGACGTGTCACACATCCACGAGATACCGTTTGCTCATTTATTATCTTGTAAATATTTGAATATGTTATATAAAGTGAGTAGTAGGTATGAACATAAGCTAAATAACTCATAAATTAGACTCGAAAATAATGGAAATTTTAGTAAGATTATGATAAAATTTGGCAGATTTTTTATTTATTTTTTTCGGTTCCAACTGTCAAACTTCAGGATTTTCTGTGCTTCATGGGTTCTTGATGGTGCTGAATCCATTTACACCATCAAAAAAATGATTCAAACACTCCAATATTATTATTTTTTGAAAAGAAATTACCGGATTCCGAAAAAAATCTATCGCCCGGGCAAATTTGTGGTCTCATTAGACAACACTATATGTATAGTGCGGTTTTTAAATGCTTTGTTTTTACGAAATTTGGTAATATATTTTTTTGAAGTTGTGAACAACTTTGGCGTTTGGAGATGCTTAATGGAAAAGAGCTTTTTGTCAAACCACATTGGTGCATTTTGTCAAACGAGTAGGATACATTTTGTATAACTGATTTGGAAAGGTGCATTTTGTAGATGGTGGACGTGAAAGGTACATTTTTTTGATCCAATAGGGCCATTTTGTTGAAAAACTAATCATTATATTGTTTTCTGGGCTATTTCGAGGCCCAAATTCCTTTTTGAAAAATGGGAAATCGCAAGAATGTTTTTGTGATCTAAAAGGGGGACATCGAAATTCATGAAGACATATTCTTTTAGGAAAGTACATCATATTCCTATTGTTCTTTCTCAAAATGTTTTGGAGATTATAAACATGTATGAAGAAGATGTTGCAAATTGATGACCCCCAAACTGGATGTAAGAATTACTTTAATTTTTAGAATTTATGAAACAAGTATGGGAAGCCTTTCAAGAGTCTCAAAAATTTAGAGTTGGAAGCCTTTAGCATAGTTGCAAGGGGTTTATCAGCCCTTTGGCTATTAGGCCTTGGCCCTCAAAAGAACCATCAAAGAGATATCACCCCAAAATCTTGATATTGACAGATCTCAATAGGTTCATTCATGGATATAGAGATCCTCGTTAATGGTCTACAATGTATCTAACATTGCACTATTGAGCTTTGGGTTGGTAGTATTGGAAACTTGAGGTTTGACCCATTTTAACCTTTGAGAATTATATAATGAAGAATTTATAAATTTTGGGAATTAGATTCCTTGCCCTCCAACCCTAGTCACATATCAATGGGAGCCCTAACTAGGAGTGCAGTTGAAAGGGCCTATAGATTTTCCAACCATTAGGTATTAACCTTGTGTTTTGAAATTTCAAGAGAACATAATCGTGACTATCGAGCAAAGTCCTTATTACTAACAGAACTTGTATTATCAATCATTTAACAAAAGGCCTAGGAGTTATTAGATGATGGAACAAGGAATTGGAATGTTGTGTATTGGGTATGGGGATATAAGGATTTTAATGACACTCGATAAGCTAATGGAAGTGGCGTGTTGACATGTTAAGTTTGGTGATGTGGTATGCTAACATGGCAAGCCAACATGGCATGCTATATGTCATGATGATGTGGTAGAAGCATGCCCTTAATGATGTGGCATGTTAATGTGGTGTTGACATGGAATGTCAATGTTGTAGGAGAAAATGGTAGGATGACATGGATGAGATTTTGTGGTGGCACTAAGGTAGTAGCTAGGTGGCAATTGAGGTGGAAGTGATGTGGATACCTTATGTGAAGACATCATGTTATTGGATGTTGGGAAATAATATAATATCCATATGAATCTCTAAAGTTAATAGATCATATAAATTCCATTATTTAATTGAAACAATCTCATCGGTCAACGTCCATCAATCAAATCAGGGAAGTGCTTGTGACTGGAGTTCTTATGCTTGGCAAGTGGGCTAGTGGTTCATTCATCTAAGAGGAGCATCAATTAATGGGAGATGTAGAGTTTTGGTGGTAGACATATTGTTATCCATCCTATCGTCTATCAACTGTTAAGGATCCTCACCAACAAAATTCAAAGTGTCATCCTTTAACATTTTAAGATATCGATCTTCGATGTACCAAGTGATCAGTGGTCAAGAGATTAGATATTGGAGTACCATGTGTTAGGTTGTTTGGAGGTTGGGGCCTCTGGTATCAGTCCTTCCTCTGAATACCAACAAAACCCAATAATGGTCCTGATGTAGCACATCAAGTGGCAGTTGACCTTATGAGATGATGTGGATGAGGGTGTCCACATGTTCTTGACATGGAACTGTATGTCGGTGACACATGGTAAAATGTAGCACCACATGTCTACCATGTGACAATAGTATGGATGCTAAAATGCAACTTGGAGGGCATATTTTTCAAATGGGCATAACTTTGTGACCAAGACTCATATTTCAATGAAGTTTATATTGTTGGAAAGCTCTCAACAAGAATAATAGGACATAAATCTCATAAATGATCTTTGAGGTGGTTTAAAGATAAGGTAACCTTGGAGGTAGGGCCTAGATACCCCACAACCTTAATTGCATGTCAAGGGGTTGAGTGTGTTACATAAATCTATATGGCATTGTTAATGTACATATAAATCTAGTTATGTACATCATAGCATATGTCCATGAAGAGTGTCCATTTGATTTTGTGTCTGAAAGCATGAATATTATGATCAAGTGTTGGCCAAGATATATAGTATCTAGAATTTAGATGAAATAACTGAAATTCTTAATTTTTAGAATGAAAGAGACAAATCATTTCTGAAGTAAAGTTTTATAAAAAAATGGCAAAGAATTGGAAAGTCTATTAGAAATAGAAAAGTATGTTCAACCTAAAAAAATTAATACCAAGGAAAAGAAAAAGATATAGAGGAATCTACTGAAGATTTGAGTGAACAAGATAAACTTTGCACCAAGACCAAGCACTACCAATCTTAAAAAGAGTAGGCCTATGCCTAACACAAATACACAAGAAATTGAAAAGGCCGAGTCAACAACTAAGAATTTTGAGAAAATTCTTGAAACAAACATTTAGAAAACTAAAGATATGGAGAAAGGAACTGGGGAAATTGCATACTTACACACTAATGTTGGAATAGAGGAGTCCAATAAGGGACTTGATGGAATTATTATTCATTAAGAAAATTCTCCCCAACCTATAGCTACTCAATGAGAGGATATAATGATAAATAATAAAAGTCTAAAACATAGCACAATCACTAAAGTCAATGAAACTATTTCCCCTACTGGAATTATTATTCCTCTTGCTACTAAAAGTGGTACCAGTATTCATTCTATGTTTAGTTTGGATCAATTGGATGTTATTGAAGAAATTATTGTTCCTTTAGAGAGATATTTATTCTATGAAGAAAATAAAGTTGTTGTTAAAATCATATTAAGGAAAGGAAATCGGGTATGTTGGAAGAGGATCCCTCTCAACAATTCTTATTCTAGAATGCAACTGGAATAATGCTAGTTGAAGTGGCCCAAAACCAAACTATCCTTAGGAGTTTTTCTAGTGAAAATCCTAGTCTATAAGTGAATTTATTTCTAAACTTGATAAGTATAAGACTCATCCTGGATCTGAAAACAATTGAGTCCATAACAAACAAGGTCACTCTAAGAAATGTAACATATGTGAGATCATTTAGGGAACTTGTTGGCTATTTTTGGATATTTATTGAAAGATTTTATGGAATTTACACCTAATTTCTTATTTGGAAAATAAGCAAAGGAAGTTTGAGTGTTCCTAAGAATGAAAGGAAATATTTCAACTATTGAAAAAGCTTCTCACAAGTGCCCCAATTTTGAAAATTGCATATGTAGACAATGAATATTTTAACTGCATTAATGCATGCATTGAAGGAATTGGTGGATTTCGCATCCTAGATAATTATGTAGTATACTATGAGTCATATAAGTTGAAGGAACATGAGAAAAACTATGTTACTCAAGGCTTGGAACATGTTGTAGTGATGCATGTCTTGAAAATGTGGACATATTACATAATGGGTAAGTTATTTGAGGTTAGAAAGTTAATCATAGTAGGTTGAATTATTTATTTGGGACTACTAAAATATAGGACTCAAAAACTTGAATATTTTCATCACAAATTCATATAAAGTTTATTGTTGTAGTGATGCATGTCTTGAAAATGTGGACATATTACATAATGGGTAAGTTATTTGAGGTTAGAAAGTTAATCATAGTAGGTTGAATTATTTATTTGGGACTACTAAAATATAGGACTCAAAAACTTGAATATTTTCATCACAAATTCATATAAAGTTTATCTAAGATACATCTCTCTAGGATCCATCACATTTTCATTACCATAAGAGAAAAATGCATTATGCACCAAACATCCAAATAGCATAAAAAAGGAAGAGAAATAAATGAAAACCTTGAGAATTAGAAAGAAGAATGAATAAGTTCCATTGACAACTCTTCTTGATGCAGGAGCATCTGATTCAGAGGAAAAATCTTCTGATTTATTCCATAAAAAAATCAAAAAAATCTACAGGCAAGGAGTGGGATCCTTAGCCTGCTGTTTCCCATGTTTTTTTAGTTAAATTTAGAAATAGAATATGCCATATTTTCTAGATAGAATAAGGTAGATTAGATTAGTAGTGAGAAAAACAAGGAAAAGCTAAGATTTTTAGGTATTGCTACTTTCTAAGTGTAATTGCTTTTGTAATAAAGCAGCTAGAGATAGGAAGGAAAAAGATGAAAACTCAGCTGCTAAGTA
Source organism: Pinus taeda (assembly GCA_000404065.3). NCBI lineage: Eukaryota > Viridiplantae > Streptophyta > Pinopsida > Pinales > Pinaceae > Pinus > Pinus taeda. The sequence goes on from APFE030595948.1 coordinate 84,840, forward strand.
GGAAAGTTTTTCTTTCAAGTAAAAGTCTAGAATTAGAATTTCTTTTATGCATGGAAAAAAAAAGACAGTGTGTGTCTTGGTACAGGAGGGAGCGCAGACCTTTGAAGAGAAAATGTTGTTTTACCTGTGAAAAGGGAAGACTGCGCTGTTCATATTTGATGGATTGAACAAAACAATCAAGAAGTGTGTTTTATAAAACCTGGTGGTGTCAATTTTATATGCATGCCTGTAAATTGTGTTCAAGTAGTGCGCATACTGTAATTTGTGTATTTTTGTATGCCTGTGGATTTTAATTTGAAGGCGGTGTGGCCTATTGAGAGACGGTGTCAAATACCATATAGCATGACCGATTCCTTGCATTATCCGGTTGATGCCAAACGCTGTCATTATAATTGAAACTGTATTGTTTTGCTAACATTACATGCATCGGACTGTGGTTTGTCCACGCTGTGCGCGCCTCCATAAACAAATATGTTGCACATAAAAAGGCCGAATAGCGTTTGTATGAGGTTTATGAAGAGTGTTTAAAACCTGGGCGCAGTCCATTAAATAATTGCATACGCTGCTGTATAATTGAATTAGTTTGAATAGTGTATTGTGTTGACACTGCTCTGTCGCCGCCGGTTGTATATGGTGAAGTCACAATATCCACATGTGAAGCACGTCCAGAATTCTGTGTGCACTATATATATATATGTATACCTTGTTTCATTTATGATGCCAGGAAGTGAATAAAATATTGGAGTGCGTTGAATGCTTATACTCTGTTTCATTCAAGTGAACAGATATTAAAGTGGCAGCAAGGCGAAACTGTAGTGAATTGTGACAGCCATTATAGGCATTCTTTTATTGTATTGTGTTGGGATTTCATGAGTGATGATCTCCAGGAATTGGGAAAGGAACACACTAAAGACATAGAAGATATAGCAACCAGATTTGGAAGATTGTCGTTGGAACCAGGCAGCAGTCCATCATTTGTGGTATCAGAGCCAGCAATTGGCAGTGAAGTAAATCTCAGGAGCAATAGAAGGATGGCTTTCAGGGTTGGAAGAGGACGAGGACGTGGACGTGGTGGAAGAGGACGGCATGCTGGAGATGTCGAATTGAGAGAAGATGTAGAGGAGCTGCGAGCTAGGTTGGATGCACTAACCTCCGGCAGGAATATAGATGATGGAGACGTGAGCGAACCTGAAGCTGAAGATACTGAAGAGGAAGAAGTAGAGATTCCTCGTGAGATGAAGATCTTTCAGTCAGTGATGAAAGCCATAGCCAGGCCATGGAACCAGTTAGTACCAGTATATCAAGGAGGACTAAATCCAGAGGAGCTGATTGACTGGATTAACAGCATGGAGAAATTCTTCGATTATGAAGAAATGGAAGAGGAGAAGAAAGTCAAGTTTGCTGTCACCAAATTAGTGGGCCATGCAGCGCTCTGGTGGGATGGTGTACAGGCAGAAAGGAGAAGACTGGGCAAGCAGCCAATCAAGAATTGGAGCAGGATGGCAGCAAAGCTTAAAGGTAAATTTCTACCCATTAACTATCAACAGACATTGTTTAGGCAAATGCAAAATCTCAGGAAAAGAGCTTTGACAGTAAAGGAGTATACAGAGGAGTTCTATAAGGTGAGTATAAGAGCTGGAGAAGCCCAAGACACAGCTGAGAGAGTGGCTAGATATATGAATGGCCTCAGAATGGACATTCAGGATGAAATAAGTCTACTGTCTCCAAAAATAGTAGAGGAAGCCTATCAGATAGCACTGAAGGCTGAAGAAAAAATCATAAGGAAATAGTCTGCCAGGGGGAGAGGGACTTTCAGAGGGAAAGGAAGTCAAGGTGGTAGAGGAAGGTCTACAGCACCTAAAGATGGAGCTAGCAGTAGCTCAACCCCACATGCATCCAGAGGAGGTGATGCAAGAGGCAGAGGGAGTTTTTACAGAGGAAGAGGCAGAGAAATAAGATGTTACAGGTGTAACAAACCAGGACACAGAGCTTTTGAATGTCCAGAGAATGCAGAAGTAAGACAGAGAAATGCAATTGTTGCTCCAGCTGAAGGAGAGGCACCAGTTACAGTAGTACCAGAAGAGGAGAACACACCAGAGAAAGGAGAATCTCTGGTACTTAACAAAGTTTTGATTAAATCAGCAAAGGAGGTGACTGAACCGCCGGAAAGGAAAACTTTGTTCAGGACAGTATGCAAAGTTCAAGGGAAATGTTGCCAGATGATCATTGATAGTGGCAGCACTGACAACTTGGTTTCTACAGAGGTAGTGGAGAAATTGAAGCTGAAAACAAGGAGGCACCCAACACCGTATAAGGTGTCATGGTTACAAAAAGGACATCAGCTACTGGTAAGTGAACAGTGTGAATTAGAGTTTCAAGCGGGCAAGTATAAGGACAAAGTTGTTTGTGATGTGATGCCTATGGACGTGTGTCACATATTGTTGGGGAGGCCTTGGCAATATGACAGAGCAGCCATGCATGATGGAAAAAGAAACACCTATAAGTTTGAGAAAGATGGTGTTAACCATATGTTACTGCCACTACCAGAAGAAGGCGGACCAGGACAGAAGATAGATCCAAAAACTCTGCTACTTGGAGGAAAGGAGTATTTGAAGCAGATGAAAGAAGGTGAGGTAAGCTATGTTGTAATTTGTAAGCCCAAGGTAATCATGACTTCCACCAAAGTTTCTGATTTACCTATTGAAATTCAAGAAATGTTGGAGAGTTATTATGATATTATTGTTGATGACTTGCCTAATGAGTTACCGCCTATCCGAAGAATTAGTCATCATATAGATTTAATTCCTGGAGAAAGTTTGCCTAACAAAGCAGCATATAGAATGACTCCTGCAGAAAATGAGGAAATTAAGAAACAGGTACAAGAATTGCTTGACAAGGGATTGATCAAGGAAAGCTTGAGTCCTTGTGCGGTGCCAACAGTGCTGAGCCCAAAGAAAGATGGAGGCTGGAGGATGTGTACAGATTCAAGAGCCATTAACAAGATCACAATCAGGTATAGATTTCCGCTACCCAGAATTGAAGACTTAATGGATTGCTTGTCTGGTGCAAAATATTTTTCCAAATTAGATCTTAAAAGCAGGTATCATCAAATAAGGATAAGAGAAGGGGATGAGTGGAAAACCGCTTTTAAGACTAATGAGGGGTTATATGAATGGAGAGTGATGCCTTTTGGGTTGTCCAATGCAACAAGTACATTCATGAGACTTACGAATGAAGTTCTTAAAGAATTCATTGGTAAATTTGTAATAGTATATCTGGACGATATATTAGTCTATAGCAGGTCTAAGGAGGAGCACTTGAGGCATTTGAATTATGTCCTGCAAAGGCTACACCAGGAAAAATTATTATTGAACTTGAAGAAATGTTTATTCCTGAAAGAAGAGTTGGTGCACTTGGGATTTGTGATTTCAGCTGAAGGATTAAAGATGGATCCAGAAAAGATCAAAGCAATTGTGGAATGGCCTTCACCCAGAAGTGTTTTTGAGGTAAGGAGTTTTCATGGTCTTGCTAGTTTTTACAGAAAATTCATTAAGAATTTTGTGAGACCATAAAGAAAGACAAACAACCATTTAAGTGGACTGTTGAAGCAGAGAGAAATTTTCAGCTGTTAAAGAAGAAAGTAACTGAAAAGCCTGTTTTGGTTCTTCCTGATTTTAACAAAACCTTTCAAGTTAAGTGTGATGCCAGCGCAGAAGCAATTGGAGGAGTGTTGAGCCAAGAAGATAGACCGATAGCTTACTTCAGCGAAAAGCTAAATGATGCAAAAAGAAAATATTCTTCTTATGATAAGGAGTTTTATGCAGTTGTGCAGGCATTGAAGAAGTGGCGACATTATTTGATGTCAAAAGAATTTATTCTTTATTCAGATAACCATGCTTTGCAGTTTATCATGCAGCAGCCAAAGCTCAACCAGAAACATGCTAAATGGGTGGAATATCTTCAAAGCTTTCATTTTGTGTTGAAGCATATAACTGGACAGTCAAACAAAGTTGCAGATGCCTTAAGTAGAAGGAATGTTTTGTTGCAGGAAAGTCAAATCCAAGTGATGGGTTTTGATTTTCTCAAGGAGTTATATGAAAATGATTCAGATTTTAAAGAGGCATTTGAAGCTTGCAGGAATCCAGTTTTGGCAGATAGGAGTAAGTGGCTGGATTATTTTCTACAGGATGGGTTATTGTTCAGAAGAAATCAGCTGTGCATACCAGTTTGTTCCATGAGGGGAAATTTGATCAAGGAAAAGCATAGTGGAGGACTTGCAGGTCATTTTGGTGTAGAGAAGACTTTGGAGCAGCTCAACGGGTTTTATTTCTGGCCAAGAATGAAATCTGAGGTGGAGAAGTATGTAAGGAATTGTAAAGTTTGCCAGTATGCAAAAGGAAGAAGCTAGAATACCGGATTATATATTCCATTGCCCATTCCAGATAGGCCTTGGGATATGATCAGCATGGATTTTGTGTTGGGATTGCCCAAAACTCAAAGAGGGTATGATTCGATCTTTGTTGTCATAGATAGATTTTCAAAAATGGCATACTTTATTCCCTGTTATAAAACTAGTGTTGCTTCTCACATTGCTAACTTGTTTTTTAAAGAAATTGTAAGATTGCATGGGTTGCCCAAAAGCATTGTTTCAGACAGGGATTCAAAGTTCGTGGGACATTTCTGGCGAACATTATGGAAGAAGCTGGGAACTAAGCTAAGTTTCAGCCCAGCCTATCATCCTCAGACGGATGGACAGACTGAAGTTGTGAACAGAAGCTTAGGCAATCTTTTGAGGAGTCTTACTGCAGAGCATCCAAAGCAATGGGATCAAGTATTGCCGCAAGTTGAGTATGCATATAATGATTCGCCAAACAGGAGTACAGGACAGAGCCCATTCCATATTGTTTATGGAATGCATCCTAGAGGAATATCTGAACTAAGAAATTTGGGGAAAGAAGAAATGAGGAGTGCAGCAGGTGAAGACTTTGCTTCCAGGATGCAATCAATTCATGAACAGGTGAAACAGCAGCTGCAAGATAGCAACATCAAGTATAAAGCCAGAGCGGACATGAAGAGAAGAGAAGTGAATTTTGAAGTTGGAGACTTGGTGTTAGCACATCTCAGGAAAGAGAGATTTCCAAAGGGTGAATATAATAAGTTGAAATCTAAGAAAATTGGACCATGCAAGATACTGAGGAAGTTCTCTGCAAATGCTTATGAGATTGAACTGCCACCTGGTGTGGGAATATCACCAATTTTTAATGTTGCAGACTTGTATAAATATCAAGATACAGCTACAGATGATGAAGATGCAATACAGGATCAAGAGACTATAGAGGTTAATTGGGTAAAATAGCTGCCCACAGCAAGGAATTTACAGCCAGAAAAAATCCTAGACAAGCAGGTACACAAGAAGACAAGGAGACGGGAATACTTCCAGTATTTGGTCAAATGGAAAGGACAGCCAATCACTGAAGCTACTTGGGTCACAGAAGATGTTCTACAGAAACTAGGCAAGTCTGTAGATCAGCTCATGGACAGGAGCCCATGAAGATTTTTGTCCTCAGGAGTCTGATGCAGGAGCATCTGATTCAGAGGAAAAATCTTCTGATTTATTCCTTAAAAAATCAAAAAAAATCTACAGGCAAGGAGTGGGATCCTTAGCCTGCTATTTTCCATGTTTTTTAGTTAGATTAGAAATAGAATATGCCATCTTTTTAGATAGAATAAGGCATGACAAAGAAAAGCTAGGATTTTTAGGTACTGTTGCTTTGTTTGAGTAATCGCTTTTGTAATAAAGCAGCTAGAGTAGGAATGGGAAAAATCAGCTGCTAATTAGGAAAGTTTCTTCTAGAGTTAGCCTTTCTTTTATGCATGAAAAAGACAGTGTGGATTGATATGGAAGGAGCACGGACCCTTGAGAAAAGAGGGCTTTTTATTGTTGTGTAAAAAAATCAAAGGAGGGCGCTGTTCATAGTGTGTGTTTTTGATTGAATAGAATAGAATAGAAATTGGTTCCAAACTGGCGGTGTCAAATGTAAGATGAATGCCTGTAAATTGAATGAAGTGGTGCGCATACTGTCAATTACAATTCTAGTTTTATATGCCTGTAAATTGTATTGAGTGGGGGCGAATATACTGTAGTTTGTATGTTTGTTATAGGCCTGTGAATGGTATGAAATTGGTGCTTGTAATTCATGAATTAAATTGGTGCGGATACTGTAGAATTTTATATATCTGTGGATTTAAACTTGAAGGCTGTGTAAAGACGCCTTATCCCGTGACTAGTGCTTTGTATTACGCTTTGGATGTAAACGCTACCATTTTAAATTGAAACCGTATTGCTGTTATATTGTATGCGTGGACTGTGGGTTCGTCCGCGTTGTGCCTCCATAACCAAAAGCTGTGCCTCGTTTAAGGTTGAGCGCTGTCCTCCTTAGTATTGATACGCTGTCCTCATAGTTAAATTGATTTGTGTGGCTAATAGTATATGTACCGAATTGTGGTTATCCCACTAAACGCTGTCTCCATAATCAATTGCGCAGTCCATCATTTATGAAGACCGAACAGTGTTTGTTTAATGTTAACCTCTGCGCGCAGGTCTGTCATAATAGCAATACGCACTGATTTAATTTAAAAGGTTTTGAATTGGGGTTAGTCCATACAAGCTTGCGGTGGAAACAATCCGGGATTGATCTACAAAGCATATACATATTGCAGGGAGAGAGAGTTCATGACTGAGGGTCTCCAGCAATTAGAAAAGGAACAAATAGAAGAGATAGAAGATATCGCCACCAGATTTGGAAGGTTGTCGTTGCAACCAGACAGCAGTCCATCATTGATCCTCTTCACCCTGCCTCCCTACCCGCCTGGGCCCCTAGCCAGCGGCCAAGAGACTATAGGCCGATTCCCGGAATCAGCCTCTTGGCCATTGGTCGGGCCCTGGGCGAGCGAGGAGGGCCGGGTGGAGAGGGGTGAGGGGTGAGGGGAGGGGGAGAGGAGAGGGGAGCAGGGGGGAGCA
>APFE030595956.1:1238-42499 GCA_000404065.3 Pinus taeda
CATGAAAGTGCGTGAACTTTTCTCCACATGAAATAAACTTTTCTCTGCATAAAATTCCGTGAACTTTTCTCTACATGAAATAAACTTTTCTCTGCATAAAATTTTGTGAACTTTTCTCTACATGTAATAAACTTTTCTCTGCATAAAATTCCGTGAACTTTTCTCTACATGAAATAAACTTTTCTCTGAATAAAATTCCGTGAACTTTTCTCTACATGAAATAAACTTTTCTCTGCATAAAATCCCGTGAACTTTTCTCTACATGAAATAAACGTTTCTCTGCATAAAAGTATGTGAACTTGAAAATAACTTTGCTGCACTATAATTTATCATCTGAGTGATTTTCCATCAAGGACAACACTTGTCTCATAATGCCAACATGATGAACACTACAAATGAAAGGTCATGACATGATTTGATGGCTCTTCACCAGGATTTCCATTAAATTTCAGAATGTCAAATGGTAGCTTATGCGGAATTATCAGCCACCAAGGTGCATATAATATTGGATCATTAGTGATCTGATTTAAATCTGGTAATTCTAAAGTTGCTACAAACGGCAACTATCAATTCAAGTCAGGTTGAGCATACCCAGGATATGATGGAATTGCCTGAGCAATAGGTCTTTGCATACCGACATAGGGCATCTACATTTGGTAACCTTGGTATGGTTGTTGTTGAACAAAACCAGCATGAGGTGGTTGTTGATAACTAGGTTGAATGTGTGGTTGTCCATAACCTACAAAGCCTTGTTGACTAGGACCTTGGTAAGCTTCAAATTAACCAAAATCAAGTTTAGCCTGTGGAACAAGTCCAAACTAGGGTTGGAATTGCTGGAATTGGGGTTGTTGAAATTGAGGCTGCCATGGTTGTTGGATCAACTAATGTTTTTTTTGGTACAACTGTTGTTGATTTAATGGTTGTTTCTATCCACCAATGAAAGGTTGGCCAAGTTGTGAATAAACTATACCAGTGTAAGCCTGGGTCAGTCCAGATAAGGGTATACTAACTTGAGGTTGTTGCTAAACCCCGAAAACAAGTGGTTATTGTACAACAACCTAAAGAACTTGAACTTCTTGAACTGAAACTTGTGGTTGCAAGGTAGAAGGATCAGTTTGTGCCAGTTGAGATACAACAGTTTGTGACTGTGGTACAGTAGTAACAACAGGTGTAGTAGGAATAACTGACATAGTTTGCATTGGTTGTGTTGGATACACAAGCCTCATTTGAACTGGCATTGTTGGTTGCCATTGACAAACTCTAATTCCAAGTTGACCTGAATACTGTGGGATATTACCATATGGTAGTCCTCCATAATAAGGAGGATACGGTGAATAAGCATATTGCTATTCATATGGTGGCAATCTAGTATTTAATGTATACATAGGTCTTTGTTGACCAGATTGCCCAGCTTGATACTGATATGCAGGATCAAACTGTTGAGTTCCCATTAGAGAAGAACCAGGTAAAATTCTAGTTGAGGACATGGGTGATGACCATGGTGTCGAAGCAACCCCTGAGTGGGTTCCATACAATGATTGGTAACCAACCGGGACAGACAATTCATCATACAGGTGTGACTCAGGTGTGGTAGTAAACATCGAAGAGGTTGCAACAGAAGATTCTGCTGCAGCTACATCAGATGACACAGTCTGAGATGTTGACAGTTGTTCAACCATAGTTAACTGACCCAAAAGTTGTCCTAAAGAATCGATGGATACTTGAAAAGAAGCAAGATCAAATGGAGCGGAAAATAAGGAGTATGAGGGTAAAGATAAAGCCCAGTTCCAAAGTGAAACGGGGTTCTAGGTGTGGAATCTTCTTCCAATTCCTCCTCTATAGCAATTAAACCTGGTGGAAGAACTTCACCATCAGGTCCGTAAAAGATTTCTGGTGTTGATAAAGTTGAAGTTTCAATAGTTACTGATGTCTAAGGGCTAACTAGTTGATCATCTTTAGGTAAAGTAACAACTTCTGAATGTTCAAATTCGAAGTCCAGATGTTCGGGTAAATGAACAACAGTTTTAGAAAGAGGTTCTTGAACAACTTCAGGTTCAGATGTAACTTCTATTTGAATTGGGATAGATTCTGGATTAACTTCTAGTTGAATTGATTCAAGTTCAAAAGTACTTTCTTGTTGAGCAACTTCAAGTTGAGGATCAACTTGTTGTTGAACAACGTTGGTTCCTGTTTCACTAGGATCAGTGCTAATGTCCTTAGGTAATTGTGAAACTTCTTCTTCAGAAACAGATGGGCCAAAAATAGTTAGAGTAAATGGAGTCTCAGTACTTACCGAAATAGATGATTCAGGCAATTCAAATTAAGAACTAGGAGTTCTTGATGTACTAGACTCAGTTAAGCGAGACTATTTTGTCTGAATCGGTGTCGCTTCGGGAGGCAAAGGAAGTTTGCTCACTGTTCTCCGTGAATGACGGGGTAAGGGTTGATGTTCTTCCATGATTGCTGATTAATTTTATTATCAAAAAAGAAATAAACAAAAAGGGGTATACTAGGCAAAAGGTTTACCAAGCAACTGTGAACTGCAGAATACCTCCTGGCGAACCAAGAAGTATGGGCAGGTAATCTCCTTGAATGGTGTGTTTGGATTATCACAATTTACAAGGCGAATGACTCAGTTACTTAAGGATGGATAGCAACCTAGAGTTTTCCTCCCATATATACACGAAGGTACGTGGAGGCCCAGTCGGTATAAGCATTGTCTAATGAAAAGCCGTACAGTGAGAGCATTCCCATATACTCTACGTATTGTAACACCGCCCCATATACCCAAAGGTACGTGGATGAGCTACAATATACTCACGTACGTGGAATGAGGTATCACACTCGAGATGTATTGCAGACAAGTTAGCGGCAATTGCTTTGTTTTACGACGCTGGAACATGTCTCTAGCCTAGAACCACTAAATGTTCTCGTTAATGACAATGATCCATTAGGTAAATTGATGTTAATTTTAAGTTGATCTTGCTTAGGAATTTGCCTTTCAAGTTCACCACGTGATGTATTCTGAAATTCCTAGGAATGCAACTATCATGATAAGCATTCTTTCCATTCAATTTAGCGATGAAAATCCTATCTACTTAGGGATAAAGAAATCAGATTTCTTTTTATCAAAGAGAAAAGAGCACAATCTAAATGGAATTTCCCTACACTATTCCTATCAGCACACTCAAACTTTTTCAATGCAACATACATGTATTTCTTTTCGATTCCCTTAATGTGAATATGAACAAAAAGGAAATATGCACATACAATCAATCAATCTTTCATATGAATGAAGAATTTTACAACAGTTCAAATTCGAAGGAAGATAAGACTTTACGACACTTTCTTTCGAATGAAGATTAATCAATTATATCCTAACTTTGACTATTGATCGATAATGACAAAGAAAACATGAAGAAACATTAATCAATCCTATCAAAGTTGGGCTAGACTAGGAGATAAAAACTCTTTTCTAAGACATAACATTCATTGATAAATCAACAAACAGTCAAATAGAGAAAATTTGGCAAAAAACTCTTTCCAAAGGTGGGAAACTGATCCTAGGAGGATTAGCACAACCCAGAGTGGGAGACAGTGCACTTCAGAGCATTGTCCCTAATCCATGGATGCTCTGCAGCGCACTGTGTCCCTCACAAGCCTGCGTTGGTGATAGTAAGCCATTTCAAGAGGTAATTTGACACATTTTGACCAATTTTTCAATGTAAACAACTGAATTACAATCAATGAACACAAATAAAGTCTACAAGGATGTCTTAGGAGGTGGATAAGCTACTAGGAAAGAGGATTATTCCCCAGTATGGTCGCCAATTTGTTTTGGAGAATTTAGCATCTACAGATAAACACTAATTCACTAGACAAGTAGTTATGCCTAGAACAACATTTGAAAGTGTTTTAGACTTTTCCTATAAACAATAGATAAGATGAGAAGATAGAAGGCCTACCTATAGTTCCACTTTCCTCTCGTCTCCCTTGTATAGATTTCGTCACTCCTTCCCATACTTAATCCGCTTGAGAAGTACCTTGTATACACAACAGAAGACAAAAAACCGATCAAAGCATACGATCCATTGAATATAAATGAAATGAATCAGAAGCAGTTCATACATATCAACATTATGAATACACAACATATGGAAAAATGTTCAAACACTTTGTTAGATAGAAGAAGGAATTACAACCATCAGTGTCTGATTCAAAGTCATTCCTCCAGCTTGGATCCCATCCACATCACATTAAAAGCAAGACAAGCTTGTGGCATCACATCATTTGCTCCAAATTCATGTCTCATAGCAGCATTATCTCCTTACAATTCAACATAATCCAGCCACTAATCACTTAGATGAGTGGTCAATTTATAGGAAGATGAAGGAGGTTTTGTCATTAATGGTGACATTGAATGGCCTTCCATACTTAGAATTAGTTCCATGGAGGAAGGGATGAGAGGATAGGATGCTCCTTAACTCATTCTTCATCCATTTTCAAGCTCATAGGAGTTGATAAGACAGGGAAACTTCTAGATGAATCCAAAAGATAAGAATATTCCCCAAACCCTATGTGAATTTTTCTCATTCTCGCCCGGCGTAGGTGAAAGGAAGCCTAAGTGCTCTGTAGAGCACCTTGGCAGTGGACTTAACTGATCTGTAGCACACCTTAATAAGGGCTTACCTGCGTTGGTCCCTCTAGAGGCAATTTCTGGATGTCTTCAAGTCATGAAACTATCTGGGAAGGAGGCATTCAAAGGGTTGACTTGTTTAGGGCATGAAACAACTGAATTTAGGGTTCCCAAAAAAGTGATCTGGATGTTGGGATTTGATAAGCCCAAATGGATCTATAACACCATGGAGTTTGAAAAGGGACAAATTTGGAATTACAATCCCCAAGGCATCCTTGCTCGAAGAAGGGAAAAGATGAAAGCCTCAACTTATATACATGATCCTAAGCCCGAGGTTGAATGGAAAGTAGCTTTGATTCTTGGCCTCTTAATACAAAAATGGAGACCGAATCCACAGTCAGCACTTAAAAAACGCAAAAGAGTATTGTTGACACATCATGGACATCTAACATGCAAGAGGGACATGTTCATAAAAAGGAGATACGTCAAGGCCCTAATGCAGGAACTGACGGAGAACAAGAATAGAGTTACTGCCTTGGAGAAGATAGTGACTGATTTACAAAATAGAATAGCTTCTCATGACTGCACGATAGTAGTGCCTGAAAACCCTCAAAACCCCACCGATCACCTCACTCAAGCCTTGAATGAGATACTACTATATGAAGGGGAGTTAATGAAGGCTCAGAGTGACTTAGATGCTTCCATAGCTCAAGTAGATCAGAAAGAGAAGTTGCTCCAAGCTTCCATTGCCAATGCAGACAAGTTCACTAGAGATCTAAAGAGTGCCACTCAAGAAAGCAAAGAGCTAAGGGCTCGTCTCAAAGGAAACACGACTCCCATTGAGACTAGGCAGTTGATATGGGATAAGATCATTTACGATATCAAACTTAGATGGGAATAGATAGCCTTGATACAATACCAAAAGAATCATAGTGCAGAATGTGCTCCTTCTCTCCTCAATGGAAAACATGCAAGCATTACCAACTCTCAGTATGCTAAGAAACACATTCATTTCCTAACTGAGAGGTCCATTGATGAGCTAAGGCCACTGGATATAACTGATAGAATGGGTGCAGTGGTAGATATTTCTAAAGTAATTTCAAAGGAAGAAGCTAGAGCTAGAGCATAATAGAGTCTTATGAGGCTACAAAAAGATGTGGAATCTTTCGATGAGGAGTTCAACAAGCTTCTTGAAGTTAGGATACCTAATTTGTGGGGTCCAAATGGAGAGTTGTCACTAGAGCTATATATCCATAAAATGATTGAGATCAAAAGTAAGATTGGAGAAGCACTCGAGAAGACGTTGATTCTCAAATGAATAACTATAATGAATTTCCTTAAGAAAGAGTTTCACCTTCTTGAGCTGGTTAAAAGTACCTTTCACCGCAAATTGAACTATTCAGGGGTGATCCATCTCCAACTCAATTATAGACAATTCAAATCTATTCATTCGCCTCCTCTAGTCATTTGGAAGCAATGCGAACAATTTTCCAACCACCCACTACTTCAGATGGTTCATCCTCGTTTTCCAAGGGCTTCCCATCAAGCATATTCATCACCTCGTAGTTCCTGAGGACCGCTCAAATCATGCCAGCAATGGCATTTTATTCTACTTTCAAATTGTTTTTACTTTATGCTTTTACTATATTTTGTTAATGACATTATGTATGAGTTTGGATAGTTGTGCCCGTGCACACACTAAAATTGTGAAGCATGTTTTGTGATGATGTGTGAGATTAAGAAAGAATATTTCTTCAACGGGCTGTGTTTAAAAGGGCCTATATATATATGATCTCCAGGAATGAATAAAGGTTCAGAATTTTGGAAAGAAAAACTCTATGTTATTTCCAGGAATGTTTTTGCTTCTTTGATGAATGTATTACTCAAATTATTAATGAAAATAAATGGTGATTCCTTCATTTGAGGATTACAATATGTCTTTTTTATGTTGTAATTTCATAACGTTCATGTTCCTCTCAAATTCCACATTATGTAGCGGCCATATATGTTTCCTGCTTTCTTACAGATACATTTGAGTTAAGATGTTGATAAAAGTGTGTGTATAAGTCTTTTGGAAACTAAATCTTTAATTGCGCTCCATGAATATTTGCATCCATTCCTTTTTCATATTCATCGTGTCTTTCTGAATGTAGAGAAGTGTGGAATTATCGATATTTCGATCTCTACAAGATGGGTTACTTCCTCTCTTTTTCCTTCTTTCACATTCATACTAAAGTAATTGATCTCTAATTCCTTGAGCGGTTTGGCATCCTTTGATTTATCATTTATGCCACTGTGTATCTTGCATTTATGAATGTACAAAGAAATCATGGATTATGTCTTTCTCTGATGATTGAACCAACTAAATTCTCTTGGTAAGAAATGTTATAAGTGATGTCTCTATTCTTTGAAGAACTATCGGATACCCACCAGATCTATATGTTCTAGGCACTGGTCTCTCAACAATCAAGAGGTTGTCTCTAGAATCGACAACACCGCAAATCAAGAAGAACAAATCGCAAAAGACCAAAACCGCATGACTGGCATCAACACCATGAATTGATCCCCATGGTTCTCAGTGCTTCCAAAGGAAAGCTCAACTCGAGCCTTCTTAAATATTTCATGGCATTCTCTTGCCATGCAATCCCCTGCATCATACTACCATAAACACATAACTATCAACGCATAAATAAATATAAAAATATACTAGTTATCTTACCTCGTTGTGCCAAACACGCTTCCTTGTAATTGAAGACACATGTCAACGACATGTTCCAAAGATCAAGACAACATATCTATCAATTTTAAATCACCCTTTAGCAAGTCTAACAACCATGTCATAATCAAAAATAAACTCACATTCATCAGTGATAATACATAATGCTACAACTATCACCTACTTACACTCAAGTACATATCAATTGCCTCAACACATATGTGTTAGTACAACCATCTTAAATGAAGATAATTTCTTCATGAAATCTTATAGACACATACTCATATAATACAATTAATCAAATAGTCAAACAACAAATAGATGACATAATAGACACCAAACACTCAAACACCAAATAGATGACATAACCAAGTATTGAAGCACCAAGTATACGACATAAGCAAACTCATACCTTAATATATCTCAGGGGGGGCTATCTTGTCTACACAATCAATCTAGATTAGCACGAAATAACTTCACAACATATCAACTCAAACTTAAATAAGGTCATGATATCCATAACAGTAACTAACTAACATTTTCACATCATAAGCTCATAAACAATTTTCATTCATGCATAACAATCACCTATGCACAATCAGTCTAGATTAGTATGACATATTATCACAATATATTAACTCATACTTGAATGTCATAACCATAATCATCTACATAGGTCAATCCAAATTAGCACAAGACATAATAACATCAAGACCTTAGAAGCAATGAGCACAACCATCGTGCATATGACCACAATGCATATAACAACAAGTTATTATCCTTCATGACTATCTGACACATGTGCATATGATCGCACTGATCAACTAGCATTTATCATACATGTAACCACAATAACAATAGAATGACAAGCATATAAGTAACCATATTTCTTATAGCAACAATTAACCACATACCTGCATGAAAAACATACAAACCTATATGACGATCTACTCTCACCCCTATGTCTAGTGTTGTAACTTCACTTTGATGATCTGCATCTCCTGCTCTATCTCAACCAATACATTAGCATCATAACATACCAACAACATCATGATGACCTAAAATGCCTACAATGACCTCATGCATGACAATTATAACTATGTCAATGCATGCATAACAACATATAGACACTGACATGCATACACGACAAATGCATCCCAACAACAACATCATCAACTTCCACATGGCGACACAACACCAACAATGACCACCACCATGCATACGCAACAAGAAAATAGTCCAAAAACATAAATAACACATATGCAACTTACATCTATGCATGACAAACACATTTCACCCATCTAGTCCAAGTGTTGAACCATGCTCTGATACCACTTTGTAACACCCTCCTCCCACATTTATCCAATTTACTGGGCTGTCGGGGTAAACATGTGACGAAGAGTTACTATGATATGATTCAACCTCCTAGATCACCTTAAGGAAGTGGAATTGACAAACCAAAACTCTTAATGAATTCCCTATTAGATGTTATAGGACCCCCAAGGGCTAAACCACCCTTCTAGGTGCCCAAACCCAAAATTAAACCTCTTTTTTCAGTGCCTTGATCTCCCAAACATTGCCACAACACTCCCTGATTTTGACTAAAACCCTCCAGTCGCATGTGTGATTCCTATAAGGGAGTGACTGCAGCTTTTTTCACCTATTTTTGTCCCTGGGACCGTGAGATTTTAGCCACTTTTTCAGGCTAGGATCCAAACCTATGCCTAGAACTTAATGAAACTTTCCAGAACAATGAATGACATAAAGAAAAAAACCTTGCATGCAAGTCTTACACAAGAACTTGGCCTAACAAGGCCTACCATGAAAGAAATTTTGTCAAACATATCATGAACATGAAATCTATAGGTCATAGATACACATTTGAACATAGGGGTCTGATACTTATCTTAAATTCGTCAAGACGGATTGATGACTTCTCACAATAACTGCATTATCATCTATTAGGTCATACATTCATCATTCATTCATTTACTAATAAAAACATGATGAGAGCCATACATCATTATTGTCATAAAACATGCTTATAACTAGCAAATAACTAGAGATATATCAACGATATAAAAACTATTAAAGCCTCATAATAACAAGTACATTTACACATAGAACAAAACAGGAAAAGAGATCTTATTAACATATGCAAAATGAAACCAGGTAAGGGACTTCCACGTACCACCAAACCATAGATTGGGTTGAACCAAATATTTCTTTCGTCCAATCACCCTTGTGCCATATTTCAAGCATGAATGTGAGACTCACAACAAAACCAACACTCACAACCAAACCAACTAGGGCTCCTCAGGCTTTACTGCAATCCCCACCAGATCATTAGGCATGAACCCTCATCAATACAACTAGGATTTACCACAATAACCACTGGATCACTAGGCTCTAAACAAGCATGGATGCCTTTAGATCTCTCCACCTACATCATGAGGAATTTGGATGCCTCCTAGTTTCTAGGTTTTACCATGTATCCCGCAATTAACCGGTTGAGGATTCCTAGGCCTAATCGAGACTCTGGTGTCCAGGATTTATTGTATATCCCTCCATTCATCGGTCGAGGATTCCTAGGCCTAATCGAGACTCTGGTGTCCAGGATTTATTGTATATCCCTCCATTCACCGGTCGAGGATTCCTAGGCCTAATCAGGACTCCACCCTTCAGGATTTACTATATATCCCGCCATTCAATGGTCGAGGATTCCTAGGCCTAATCGAGGGCACAAACCTATAGTCTTTACGTATGTATTGCCATTCACCAGTCGAGTATTCCTAGACCCATCGAGGTACACAAAATCTAACTTTACTACAATCCCACCTTATTCGGTCCAGAGATTTTTAGGCCTTGTGTTATTTTTCAGAGACCACCTCACTCAACTTTGATACCATCCGGAAATCCAGCTCAACCAAATAAGAGAAACCACCATCACATCATGGCTATCTGAAAATGGCAAGGAAAGGTTGACGATCATTGTCGCACTTGGCAAAACCCATGCCAATGACAATAAGATAACCAAATACACACATGCATATACCATGCATGCCAAACCTAGCAAGGAAATCACACATGAAAATTGATACCTACAAGTAATCTCGTTGTAATTGCTTGACCATGCTCTTCCTTGCTTGATCTTTGCTTCCCTTTGCCTTCTTTGTCCTTCCTTTGATTTTCTTGATCCAATGCTGAAGTGCTCCAAGAAAAATCAATGTCCAAGACTCTGAGAGATGGAGAATAGAGAGAGATCTCCACTATAGAACTGTCAAAAGCTACCAACTAATCCTCATAAGCCTTTTTATTAATGAGGCCTCTATATTCTTCATTTTCCTCCTCACATGCAACTTGTGACCTTTCACCTTCTTTTTCTCCTAATTTCCATTATTTTCGTAAATAATTGCCAATAAATGCCCTTTGTCTTTCCCATGTCTTTGCCTTTTTCTTTGCCAATTTCCTTAGCCATAATAAACCAAATGAACACCCACACTAGGATGTTTTTCTCAACATTAATCTTGGAATATGTGTCCCATGACCTTGGTCTTATTTTTTTTTAAATGAATTTTTTACCAGGGTTGTTACACAAACCTTTAAGTTTAAAGGTGTCCCCCTAAAGCTAATAAACTTTTCTTTGATACCAAATGTAAATTTTAAACAATATGACATCAACTCAAAAACTGTTTATAGTCTGACATAGTAAGACTCATAAGTATAGGTCGAGATTGGTGATCATACCAAGTACCCAATAATAAAAGTTGATACCATTTCTTCTAGCTCAAATTAACTTTTTGTAATTTTGATAATGTTTTGTTTATTCTAAGTTTGAGGAAGAATTTGTTTGCAATTTCGATTTCGATTATGAAAAATAAAAGCCATGCAATTGAGTTCATGAACCAAAAGATTTTGATAATATTATAGAATTTTTTTATTAAAATTATGTAAATATTTAATTAAACTATATATATACATGTGTGTGTGTGTGTGTGTGTGTGTGTGAGAGAGAGAGAGAGAGAGAGAAAGAATGAGAAATAACAATAATTTAATAAGAAGAAGTTAACCATATAGTAAATTATTATTTCCTTTAAAAAAAATATTTTGATTAAAATTGTTGCAAAAACTATATTATATGTTTATTATAAATATATTAAAAATATAGTATCATGTTTATCATGAATATATTAAAAATATACTATCATGTTTATCATAATTATATTGGGAGGTTTGTATTTTATCATTTATTAAAAAAAGAATGCAGAATAGGGTGCACCTACCAATTCGAACAAGGAATTAGATAAGGAGTCAGATGATGAAAAACTGGAGATGCCTAGTCATTTCCTAGAACCATGCCATTGTTGCTTTCCTCCTATGACCAAAGATGTTGAACAATTTTTCTAATCCTCATGCAATTATTTGTACAACTGTTTGTATTAAATTGATTCTTATAATGTATAATCCAACGTAGAGAATGAGCAAATGAAATATCCATCATTGATAGGGGTGATTTTATATGTAACTCCTGCTCATTTTAACAAAATATTCACGAGGGAATATACTTCTCCATATATCTTATATTATAATGGAGTATTATCTATAATCCATGAATTGTAGCATATGATAGTTGGACATTTATGAACATTAAAGTTTATATTTTTAAAAAATATTCACGAGGAAATATACGTATCCATATATCTTATATCATATGGAGTAATATCTTTATTCTATAAATTGTATCATATGATAGTTGGCCATTTATGAAAACTAAAGTTTAGATTTTAAGAGTTTCTTTGTAGGGTTCTCATATAATTTATGCATATGGTATTATTATATCAACTTTTATTTGATTAGGTATTCACATTATTTTTCTAATATTTGGTTTCTATGTTAGATGGTTTCTTAGCCTATTTCATCAATTCAGACTTATTGTAGAGGTTTGGAGGAGTTCTCAGGAGCTTATGAAGACGTTCCAATAGGTGGCGGAGGTTCTGGATTGAAGAATTCATGCTTTTACTGAGTTTTATCCCCAGTTGCATGCATGATGGATCAAGGGAGTGATTTTAGGATCCAGTCGTTGGTGGGATATGCTTAAGGTGTAACACCCTCCTCCCACATCTACCCAAGCAACCAACCAGTCGGGGTAAACATGCGACGAGGCCATTATGATATGATTTGACTTCCTAAGTAACATTAGGGAAGTGGAACTGACAAAAACACACCATACAAACATCCAACATCAGCATTAGGACCCTCAAGAACCAACCCAACCTTTCTACCAACTAACCCTGGGTCCCACTGACATTTTGGACTAATTGACCTCTGGACACTGTCATGTTATGGGCATGCCAACATCCAGGGAACTTTGGACGCTCTCACGGGCCTGCAAGCCAGCGTCTAGGGACCTATGGATGCTCTCACAGGCCTGCAAGCCAGTGTCCAGGGACTCTTTTTGTCAATGTTGTGCCAGCGTTCCCAGGATTTGAGTCACTTTTCAGGCCTATAGCCCAGGTCACTACCCATAATTGAATGACACATTCATAACAATAAGATAACACAAAAATAACATTACTAATGCATTCACTTGAATAACACCTTGAATGGATCCCTACTAGCCATGATAGACATTTCGTAAAAAAATATCACGAATATGTAATCTACAGGTGTAAATAACATATATGAGCATAGGGATCTCATACTTATCTGAGATTCGCTATGAGGCATTGTTTCCTTGTCACTTTAGCTTTAGTTTCATCCATTAGGCCATAGATACATTGTTCATTCATTTACAAGTAAAAACATGATGAGATCCATACATAGTTACTTTCATAAAACATATACATAACCATAAAAATAACAATAGAAATACCAAGGATACAATAGCCATAGAATCCACATATAAAACAGTATAATACTCATAGCATTACAAGGAGAAATAACCTCATATTGATGATGTAAAATCCAAACCCGGGATGGGACTTCCATGTTCCACCCGACTGTAGAATGGCTGAGCCAAATCTCTCTTCATCCATTCACCCCCATGCCATATTCCAAGCATGAATGTGGGATCTCATAGAACACATCAATAAAAAACCATCGAGGACTTCCAAAGGCCCTCCACCTCAATCCATCAAACAATGATTCCACCTCATGGTTGGACATCACAAAAACATCATCAAATTGGTCTTTACATGAGCCTTCTAGGCTTCTAGAGCATTTGTCTAGCCAAGTCTTCAAGGACTTGTAACTCAACCCACAACTTTTACCAAGATTCCATATTGTTTGTCCAACCAGGGCTTCCAAGACTAGTAACTCAACCCACCAAGGGCTTCCAGGACTAGTAACTCAACCCAAGTTGTTACAGAGCTTCCTAAGCATTTGTCCAACCAGGGATTTTGGGACTAATAACTCAACCCAAGCTAAGGAAACATGAGAACCAACCAAAACAAAAAATGAAATGAACCCACAAACTCTATGGTTATCCAAGAAATGGAAAGGCTAGGCAATCCACTGTTAATCATGAGCATCATCCATGCCAATGATATATCATAACCAACAAATCACATGCATATGCCATGCCTGCCAAAACTAGTTATGAAAACATTCATGCAACTTGGTACCTGCAAGAAAAACCTGTTGTAGCTGCTAATCCCGATGTCCTCTTGCACTTTCCTACTCTTCCTTTGCCTTTTTTTCCAAAACTCCAAATATGCCATGCTCTCCAAGAGTTCTCCAAGAAAACTCGAAGCGTCTAAGGGTATGAGAGAGAGAGATTAGAGAGAGAGCTCCAAAAGTGAATTGACATAAGCTTACACTAACCAATCCCACCCACGGATCTTCAAAAGCCTTTTTATTAATGAGACATATATTTCTTCATTTTCCATTATTTTCCTTCATTTTTCTTCTCGCATGCAACCTATGACCTTTCACCTTCCTTTTCTCCTAATTTCCATTATTTTCATAAATAAAATGTCAATTAATGCCTCATGCCTTTCCAAAGCCTTTGCCAATTTCCTTAGCCATAATAAACCAAATGAACACTCACTAGGATGTATTGCCCAACATTCGGCTTGGAATACATGTCCCATCACAGTGGACTTATATACTTTTATATGAATTTTTAACCAGGGTTGTTATAGAACCCCCCCCCCTTGGGGGAACACTGTCCTCGGTGTTCAATGACACCTATAACCAATAAGACTTCTTAAAAGAAAATATACTACCCATGGAGTTTTATAACACATCTCGTTGCAGTATTTATAATGAGAATCTCATAAAACATGACAAACATACAGTTTACTGGAGCTTTATAACACAACTCATTATGGTATTTACAATAATACACACATATACACACATAAACATTTTCTTCACCCAAAAAATAATCATACTGTCTATGGAGCTTTATAAATCCATCTTGATTCAATATTTACAATAATACACACATATACTCATATGCACATTTGCTCAACCAGCAAATAAAAGGATATGATGCCTACATCCGCAACAAGGGAATCCAGAGGCTCACACCTCCACCCTCAAAGTAATACCAGGATTCATCTCCTTCCCAAGAAGTCCAGAATCCACTATCAAATTCAAAGCTCCATCCAATGTCCATCACTATAATCCTGTGCCACTTGTCCTATCAGTGAATAGTTACCAGCTTATTATTTAGGGCACACTCCCAATGTGCATTTGATTCCATCTGGCAATACTAATGACCAAAATGAATCCATTCCTCAGCCTTCCCTTCTCTGCTACATATTCCCTCGGACAATCCGGCCATTCCCTTCTGTGCAATCACACACCTTACAAGTTCCACTAGCACCCCCATCCCAAGAAATCCATCCCTTGGCAAGGCATCTTTGCATCGGAAGATAAAAAAACCAAGAAATATCCCTACCTTAAAACAATCATACTAATCATACCATGCTCATGGAAATCAATGGACACTATTGGGTACCCGTGTCCCACAATGGCCCTGCTCCTGAAGTGCTTTACCAACATTCTTCTGCATTTCCCAATTCCTTTTGTTTTTGTTGCTAATTCTTGCAATAAATTTCAACCACCCAACATGCATGTTCATGAATTCTTGTACCAAGCACATAATTACCATTAGATTCAAAATAAATTGAAATAAATTCACATCATACCTCATTGGTGGCTTGTCAACAAGGTACACTTGCAATTCTTTTTGCTTCCTTTCACAACAAGTCAAACTAGCATCTTTGATCAAATCATCATGTATAAACATATCACATTAGGTTAGCTCAAAACACAACCATCATAGATCAAAATCATAAATCACATGTAACCATCATAAACCAGAATCATAGATCACATGTAATCATCATAAACCATAATCATAAATCACATGCATAATAAAACTGAAATAAAATACTGATACTTATCCTATAATCAATCCTTAGCTTCTACCTTTGTCCTTATTCCGTACACACTCCAGATCAGTTTCCACACCCGGCAAATGCCCAGTGCCTTCTCGTCAACCATGTGCACATACAAATAGTATGCATCACACACATACAACCACACATTGCATACAACACCATGCAATACATGCACCCACACCTAACATACAACACATACACCTACACCTAGTGTACAACGCAACGCAATACGTATGCGTACATCCAGTGTACACCACCACACAATACATTCACTTACATTCGATGTACAAAACATCACATATACATACACAACGTACAACACAATGAATATACATGTCATGATGCCATGACTACAAAATGCACATACATAGTACCGCATGTACACAACACAATATGTACGACATGCACCTAATACCACAGGTACACTAGTACCACATGTACAACATGTACATAGTACCACCTGTACACAACACCACCTACACAATATGTGCACAACATCACATGTACAGTACACCACCTACACAACGTGTACACAACACCACATATACATCATACCACCTGTACAATGCGTACACAATGCCAAATGTACACCACACCACATGCACGATATGTACACGACACCACATGTACACAACACCATATGCACAGCATGTACACAACACCACCTGCATATGGGACCATATGTACAACATGTACACGACACCACATGCTCACAACACCACTTGTACAATCAAGCACACAACACCATATGTACATAGCACCACTTGTACAACATGCACACAACACCATATGCACACAACATTGCATATCCATCATGTACATAGCACCATCTATACCCAACACTGCATATGCAATATTCACACAACACTGCATATCCATCATGTACATAGCACCATCTATACCCAACATTGCATATGCAATATTCACACAACACTATCTGTACCACCATGTACATAACATTTCATAAACAACATGTACACACACTATATATACACCACACCGAATGTGCACAACATCACAGATGCAACATGTACAACATATACAACAATAGTACAACACACCCAAAACCACATTGTCTCTCCCAAGCAACCTTGCTTCCAGTGCCTTATCCATGCTTGTCTCAGCATGGCGTAGACCACACTGCTTTCATTTCATTGATCTATCCCTCAGTATAACCTATCCATAACATAAATGTAGGCATAATACAAGCATACCATAACAATTCATATCCACGTGATACTGACCTCATAGATTTTTTAGGGCTACTCTTCCCAATTGATTCCTCGTAAGACCAGGAACCTCTTCATGTCATTCACTTGCATAAGAAATCATTCTTCCACAACAATGATCCCTCATGACCCTGTCAGATAGTGTCATAAATATATGGATACATACATACATATACATAAACATTAGCATAAGCAATCATGATCTTGTCATACAACTATATGCATACATACACATACATACATATAAACATCAACATAAAATAATAATGATCTAGTCAGTCAACAACATTACATACATACATAAAAACATTAGCATAAAATAATCATGATCCATGATGACCCTTTCAGTCATGACATACATACATACATGCACACATGTATACATATATAAACATCAACATAGTTATGATCACAACATTGAGAACCACAGTTCCCAAATTAGCCAAGGTATCTGATGCCTCAGATCCATTTACTTTACCTTTTTTGGTTACCTTCCTCTTGTTTATAATGCCACTGTCCATTTACCACAATGGACCCAACCAGTCCAACCGACTGTGACAGTCTTACCTTCCACTGCGCTTATTCATGCATTGAGCTTCATCTGCATCTTACATCACTTGTTTGGTACCACACAACTCTCCCCGAGCTCCACTAACTTTCCTCTTTTCCCAAGCAATTCCCAAGACTCTCAAAACATAAAAGGAAAGAACCAAAAGAAACTAAGAAGAAAACCACGAAAACCCAATAACAATATGACATCACAACAAAGTGGTATGGACATACACTAGACATAAACAAAGCTACAAATCAAGCACAAACAATGCACAAAGAATCAAATCACAAGACTCTCAACAAACACCATGACTCAATCCCCATGGTTCTCAGTGCTTCAAAAGGAAAGCTCAACTTGAGCCTTCTTTAGAATTTCATGGCAATCTCTTGCATGTGATCCTCTGCATCATACTGCCATACACACATAACTGTCAGGGCATAAATAAACATAACAATACATTGGTTACCTTACCTTGTTGTACGTAGAACGTTGCCTACAAATGAACATATCCACACCATCTCTCAAGGGACTCCAATTCCCTTGACAGATCCACCTGTAATTACAGACTAGCTAATATACATGTCAAATACATGCTCATGAATCTAGCACATATCCACATAATGTGAGAGAAGATTAAGGTTAAGAAGAATTCTTGTATGCAAAGCACTCATTCATTTGGAATTAGGGTTTCCAAAAATTCCTTTATTTTACCTTTTTACCTTGTCACGCTAATACCAAGCATGTTACCCTGCAACTGCTCACACATGTCAACCACATGTTCCAAACATCAAGACAATCATATCTAGCAATTTGAAATCAACATTTATCAAGACTAACAATCATGTCATAATCCATATTCAACTCATAGTCATTAGGCGTAATGCTACAACTGTCACGTACTTACACCCAAGTACATATGAGTTGTCTCAACACATATGTGTTAGTACAATCATCTTAAATCAAGATAATTTTAACACATACTCATATTATGCAATTCATCAAACATCCAACCAACTTGCAAACATACCATGTTAAATTAATCAACTAAATGACATAATTAAACAGTTAAGCACCAAATATATGACATAATCAAACTCGTACCTTAATGTATCTCAGGGGAGGCTATCTTGTTTACACAATCAATCTAGTTAGAACGATATAAATTTACAACACATCAGCTCAAGCACAAATAATATCATGGTATCCATAACAGTGACTAACTAACATGTTCACATCATAAGCTCATATGCATTTTTTGTTCATGCATAACAATCACATATGCAAAGTCAATCTAGATTAGTACAACACCATATCACAAATATTTCGGCTCATACCTAAATATCATAACCATAACTATCTGCATAGGCCAATCCAGGTTAACACAATATATATAACATCAAGATCTTAAATGCAATAACCCTAATCATCAGGTTACTAACATATAACAACAACAAGTAATATATCATGCTCATCAACAACATATAACCTAATCATCAAGCTAACTATCATATAACAACAACAAGTTAAC
This sequence comes from Pinus taeda, assembly GCA_000404065.3. Lineage (NCBI taxonomy): Eukaryota > Viridiplantae > Streptophyta > Pinopsida > Pinales > Pinaceae > Pinus > Pinus taeda. Next base: position 20,312 of record APFE030595956.1, read on the forward strand.
CTATAACATAATCATTAACAACATATAACATAATCATCAAGTTATATAACCTAAAACAACACAAGAAATGCATACAACCACATGTTACTATCATTCATGACTATTTGACACATGTGCATATGACTACACTAATCAAATAGCATATGTCATGTATGTGACCATAACATCAATAGACTAAAAGGCATACACATAACCATAATGCATATAACAATCCTTAACCTACGCACATGCATTCCAAACATAAAAACTTGTATGATGATGTGATCTTTCCTCAAGGTCCAATGGTACAACTTCACTTTAAAGATCTGCATATCTTGCTCTATCTCAGCCAACACATTAGCATCATAACATACCAATATAATCATGATGACCTAATTGCATACAATAACTTCACACTGCATGTCTGACCTACCATACATGCATAACCATAACCATGACAATGCATGCATAACAACGTACAAACACCGAAATGCATAAGTAATGAATATACAATCATACACTCATGATGACACATCCCACAACAACACCATCAACCTTCACATGGAGACATCACTTCAACCATGACTAACACCATGCATATGCACAAGCACATAGACTACAAGGATGATTAACACACGTGAAAATGACATGAATGCGTGACCAACACACCGCCCATCCAATCTGAGGGGAAAACCATGCTATGATACCACTCTGTAACACCCTCCTCCCACAACTACCCAAGTAACCGGTCAACCAGGGTAAACATGAGCCAAGAGGCCACTATGATATGATTCGACCTCCTAAGTCACATTAAGGAAGTGGAACCAATGGAAACACACCATATAGACATCCAACATCAGCATTGGGACCCTCAAGAACCAGCCCAACCTTTCTGTCAACCAGCCCCTAGGTCCCACTGACATTTTGGACTACTTGACCTCTGGACACTCTCATGCTATGGGCATGCCAGCCTCCAGGGACCTCTGGACGCTCTCACAGGCCTTCAAGCTAGCGTCCAAGGGCTCCTTTTGTTAGTGCTATGCCAGCCCTCCCAAGATTTTAGCCATTTTTTCAAGCCTAGAGCCCAGGTCACTGCCCAGAATTGAATGACACCTTCAGAACAATAACGTAACATGGAAATAACAGTACTAATGCATTTACTTGAATCCAAACCCGGGATGGGACTTCCACATTCCACCCGACCGTAGAATGGTTGAGCCAAATCTCTCTTCAGCCATTCACCCCCATGCCATATTCCAAGCATGAATGTGGGATCTCATAGAACACATCAATCAAAAACCATCCAAGGCTTCCAGAGGCCCTCTGCCTCAACCCATAAAACAATTATTCCACTTCACGGTCCAACATCACAAAAACATCATCAAATTGGTCTCTATCCAAGTCTTATAGGGCTTCCAAAGCATTTGTCCAGCCAAGGGTTCCAGGACTAGTAACTCAACCCACCAAGGGATTCTAGAGCATTTGTCCAACTAAGGCTTCGAGGAATAGTAACTCAACCCATGTTGTTACAGGGTTGCTAAAGCGTTTTTCGAACCGGGGCTTCCAGGACTAATAACTCAACCCAAGCTAAAAAACATCAGAACCAACCAAAAACAAAACAATGAAATAAACCCACAATCTCCATGGCTATCCAGGAAATGGAAAGGCTAGGCAATCCACTGCCATTCCTGGCCATCCTCCATGCCAATGATAGATCATAACCAATAAACCACATGAATATGTCATGCATGCCAAAACTAGTGAGGAAAACATATATGCAACTCGGTGTCTGCAAGCAAAACCCGTTGTAGTAGTTTATCCCAATGTCCTCTTGCGCTTTCATGCTCTTCCTTTTCCTTCTTGCTCCAAAACTCCAAATATGCCACACTCTCCAAGAGTGCTCCAAGAAAACTCTAAGTGTCCAAGAGTATGAGAGAGAGATTAGAGAGAGAGCTCCAAAACTGAACTAACATAAGCTTACACTGACCAAGCCTACCCACTAATCCTCAGAAGCCTTTTTATCAATGAGACCTCTGTTTCTTCATTTTCCATTATTTTCCTCCTCGCATGCAACATGTGACCTTTCACATTCCTTTTCTTCTAATTTCCATTATTTTCATAAATAAAATGCCAATTAATGTTTCATGCCTTTACAAAGCCTTTTCCATTGCCTTTGCCAATTTCCTTAGTCATAATAAATCGAATGAACACCCACTAGGATGTCTTGCCCAACATTAAGCTTGGAATACGTGTCCCATCACTGTGGCCTTATATATTTTTACATGAATTTTTAACCAAGGTTGTTACATAAGGGAACGATTATATCCCCAAGATGTTAAAGTTGCATGGATGACCATGCTATTGGAGCGACTATGGATTTTTCACTAAAAATCCTCCACATTCCTCACATTGTTGAGCTATTTTTTGTGTTGTGGTGACATCCTTGATAAAATAAATTCGGTTTATGGTCGGAAAATTTCGTGGGCCCCCCAGAAGCTTATTAAATTTGAAGATATCAATAAGGATAGTGGAGTTAGTGGTTGATTGAGTCAATGAGTTGAATCTGAATCTAATCAAGCATATGAACAAAGTTCTAATGCCCTAGTTTTGAGTAATTATTGAGTTGAGCACTTGAGTCCATCTACATATTGGAGGAAGCTCATTGTGAGATGATTGATGGTCTAGTGATGTTGTGAGTGTGTGAGTGTGGAGAAGAGCCTGCAAGCTGCATGTGTTATCTAGTGTAAAATTTCAGAAGCAGATTGCAGTTGTAGCAGTAGTGAGTTGAAGCTCATTTCAGCCACAAATTCATGTAGTGAGTGAAGTGTTGAAGTGTGGGTTGGTGTAGTGTCTTGGAGATATTGTGGAGATTGTAGTGTCATTGGAGGTTGGAGCTTTGTTATTTCACTATGTACTTTGATGCTATATTGTTGCAGTGCTCATGTTGAGCAATTCTCGGTTCCAGTATGAAACATTTTGAAACGAGAACCACATAGAGGAGAAGAGTTGGAGGACTTAGGCGAAATCAATATAAGTGAGAAGATTTCTCAAATCCAATGGTGGTTGGATAGTTCGATAGAAACTGGCGAGGCTCGTTGATCGTGGTAACTTCCAAAAAATTGGAGTTTGTATAATCGTTGATAGTTCAAGAGTAACCGGGTGAGGATCATTTATCACGATGACCTTTTAGCATATGGTAGTCCGTAGATCCACTTGAGAGAGAGTATATGTTTGATAGTAGCCATATGTGTAACTGTGCGTAAAGAATTGTTTGACATAATAGAATTTGAGCAGTGCATCAGTAGCGGGTGGTTTTTTTCCCTAGAGAGGGTTTTCCACCAGACATCTTTGTGTCCTTTGTGTGATTTCTTTTTATGGTTGCATATTTATTTTGGTGCTTTGATCTATGATTTTGTGTTTCAATTTGTGCATGGTGTAAAGATTAAGTAATTGTAGAAAAGTTTAAAAGTGCCACACCATTGATATTGATTCACCCCTCCCACCCGACCCCCGCCCCCATCAATAATGATCTAGTTTCCAACACCACATCATTAAGAGCACTAAAATGCCTTACCACATCCATGTTATTTTTAAAAGTCAAGGCTCTTCCACATCACTTTTGCATCAAACAATGATGGTCCCATGTCATACAAATTTTGCCAACTTTCCATTGTACATTAGAACAATGATGGTCGCATGTCATACAAGTTTTATCAACTTTCTATTAAACATTAATTAATTTTAGTAATAAAGTCTACTTGCATTTAGGAGCTTTTTTATTGTGCAATATGAAAGAGATGTGCACTTCCTTTAGCGTTCAACATAAAGTTGACACATAGTATTTAAAAAATATATTAATAAAACAAAAATATTTCAATGCTGGTCCAAAAAAAAAATCTACCTTAAATAATATGAGAGAGAGATTGAGAGATATTTTTTTGATTCATTCTATGAGAGAGATGTGTAATTTTTCAATTTGTAATACAATTGACATTTGACATTTAAAAAATAATAAACAAAAAATAATTCAATGTAAATAATAAAATATATTGATATATGTTAAGTAAGATATTTCAATATCAACTTAAAAAAAAAATATATATATATATATATATATATATATATTATATATATATTTTATGCATAAAACATTTGAAGGGTGTGTTGCTTATTATGACAATGATGCCTAATTTCTTAGATGATCAATATGGATTTGACATATGGCATATGAATAAACTATATAAGTCCAACTTAATTATGGATTTATCATGTGATGAGAAGGATCAAAATGTGAGAAAATGTTTACACTTCTAGGTATTGGGTTGCTCAAAATGCATGGTGGTTAAAACATTTAAATGATGTATTCCCAATATAATGGAGAATGATCAAAATTTGAGGAAATGTTTACACTTTTAGAATTTGGTTGCTCAAAATACATGGTAGTTAAAACATTTAAATGATGTATTGTGCAATATAAAAGAGGTGTAATTTCAATAATGTGTTGCTCAATATAAAAGAGATATGTAATTCTTAGTGTAACATATTATTTAAGTTGAATTTACTTTTTCGGTTTTGGAGCAAGATCTAAAATATTTCTAATTGGTTAAGTTTATTATTATTATTATAATATAAAGAAAGGAATTAAGAGGTTATGTTTTATGTATAAAACATAACAGTGATTTATATGTGTAATTTTTCCATTCTTAATATGGAATTGACATGTGACATTTAAAAATTATAACTAAAAAAACATTTCAATGTAAAATATAAATAAAATATATTAATATGCGTTAAGTAAGATATTTCTATATCAACTTTGTATATAAAGTAAAAGTAAAAAAATCTTATGCTTAAAACATTTGAAATGTGTGTTGTTTATCATGACAGTGATGTCTAATTTCTTAGATGATCAATATGGAGTTGACATATGGCATATGAAAAAACTATATAAATCCAATTTAATTATGGATTTATTATGTGATGAGAAAGATCAAAATTTGAAGAAATGTTTACACTTTTAGGTATTTGGTTGCTCAAAATACAGGATAGTTAAAACATTTAAATGATAAATTTCCCAATATAAAGAAGAAGATCAAAATTTGAATAAATATTTACATTTTTAAGATTTAGTTGCTCAAAATAAATAGTAGTTAAAACATTTGATATTTACATTTTTAAGATTTGATTGTTCAAAATACATTTGATATTTACATTTTTAAGATTTGATTGTTCAAAATACACGATAATTAGAACATTTAAATGATATATTGGGCAATTTAAAAAAGTTGTAATTTCAATAATGTAGTGTTAAATATAAAGGAGACATAATTATTAGTTTAACCTAAAAATAAAATATTAAATATTAAAAAGATAACAAGAATATGTATTTTAACTTGGACCCTAAAAGCAATCCGAATTTAAAGAAAATTTTACTCTCTTTAAAAACTCGACGAGGGAAGCGTATAAATGGGTAGTTCGATAAATGGGCCTTCCTAAAGAGTGTATAACCAGAGGTTTACTGAAGAGGCACCTCATGAGGAAGCCATCGTTACCATTATCCCTATCCATGGACCCCTCCGCAGATAGTCACGCAAAATGTGACCAGTGAAAGGGATTTTATCGAAGTTGCTGTGTAATTTCTATTCTTCCTTGGATGCTGATTGATTTGGAATGGGCTGGATTGGAGTGATCCGGAGCCACAATCTTCAATGGGTTCCACATACTAAATCAATTACTAAATGACATGATTTCTTGTCTATCAAAAAAAAAGACAAATATGGTACTTTATAAAAGAAGGTTAAAAAATCATGTGATTTAATAGTTTTGTTTGGTCTTTATAAGTTTTGTGGTCCAATCTTCGACAGGAGTATTGATGGTTAAAAAATCATGTGATTTAATAGTTTTGTTTGGTCTTTACAAGTTTTGTGGTCCAATCTTGGACAAGAGTATTTATGACTGAACACTATTTTGAGCATGATTTTTTCAGTCTAAAAAAACACAAAAATTAATTAGAAAAAAATAAATCAACTATTAAATGACATGATTTCTTGTCCATCAAGAAATGAGACAAATATGAATAGTTTATAAAATAAGACTAAAAAAAGCAAACAAACACACAAATTAATAAATTCTCTTATATATGATTTAATAGTTTGGTGAAGAAGTCCAACTCTGGATAAAACTAAGATAGATACGATGGAAAGCTATTCCAGGTACGATTTCTTCTATTGAAAAAAACACACGCACAAGTTTAAAAAAATTGTGTAAAATAATACTCTGTAGATTGGCCATTCAATCAATAATCAAGCCATCCTGCGTTTTCACTTCTAAGAATGTTACGCTGGCCCACTCTTTCCATCATATCTGTCGAATCTGAAGGGAATTTTCTTAATTGAGATCGTCAAAATTTTCTTGATTGAGATCAAGATTGGACTTTATACACTTACATTCTACAACACGACACACAGGTCAGAGCAGGCGCAGGCGCAAATACGAAAGTGATATACCGCCTTTATTCTACTGGCGTCCACAGTACAACGCTCCCTTAAAAGCTATGGCCTGAGGAGCTGAAGAGATAAAAGCTGCAGCCATGGCGGTCGCAATAACTTTTGGAATTAAATCAGAAACCCTCGGCAAGGCGGTAGTAAGAACCTTTGCAGGAAAAACACAGCAGTGCTGCTCTTTTCCCCAATCTGGTGTACGGATTTCGTCTGCACCACAGAATCCACAATCCCAGTTCAAAAGGAAGTCGAAGGCAAAGCTCTCCTCTAGTTTTCTCCGCAGCGGGAGCCCCTGGAATGCTCTGGTTGCGCATCAATTACAGTTCAATTACAGACATCAAATTAATAGCAGCTTGCCCCGATCTAGTACTCGTGTGGTAATCATAGCGTTTCACTGCGTCAAATCTTTTTCCATTTTGCTCTGTTAATTCATGGAATATGAGGACTAAATCTTGGCATTGTTTTTGTAGGAGGCGAGATTGTTTGGGCCTGCAATCTTCCAGACATCGAAGCTCAGGGTTCTGTTTCTTGCAACACACGAAAAGAATCATCCGGGGCATTTTCTGAGGATTTATACGATCACACACAGCGACATCATGGCCAAGATAACTCTGGCTATTTCTCAAACAATCAATAAAGATCAGGTCGGCTTGTGTTCTGTTTCGCTGAATCTTTTGAAAATAGGATTGGTATGGCTCAGAATTTTAAAGCCTGTGAATTCTTTATATGTGCGCACAGTTGCAGGGATGGTATAACAGGTTACAGAGAGACGAAGTTCTTGCACATTGGAAGAAATGTCAGGGCAAAATGTCTCTGCACGCTCACTGTCATATAAGCCGAGGCCATTGGCTTCTGGACACCATTGCCAGACTCAGATTTTACATCTTCCACAAGGAACTGCCGGTGTTACGCCTCTTATTTCCCCTCAAATTTTGTTAGATTGGAAAAGTACTTCCAGTCAAATTTTATTAGATTGTTGCATTTTATTGGGGTTAATGAACAAATTCATGAATTCACAGATGCTGGAGGCGTTGATACATGGCGATCGGGCTCTGTTTAAGAAGTACCCAGAGCTAGAGAGCGCGCTGGTTTGGGTATATTTTCATTCCAATGTCAAAGAGTTCAAACGTGTGGAATGCTGGGGTTCTTTGGGTGAGGCATGCAAGGTCAGTGAATTCAAACGTTTTACTCCCTTGATTTCTCTTCTTCCACGTATCCTGTGATAATGTACCAGCAGCAGTTCGATTCTGAAAATAGTTTGATTTGGAACGTTATTTAATTTTGGATTTTAGGAAATTCTGGAAGATGGGTGGATATTCAAGGGCAAGGGCTAACCAGCCTGTCATAGGGCATTAAATGCCCTGGTACATGCATGCTCTATAATAAAATAACACACAGCCTTTATTTTTAATTTATGTAGTCACTAAAGGCTGTGTGTTATTTTGTTATAGAGCATTCATGTACCAGGGCATTTAATGCCCTATAGCAGGCTGGTTAGCCCTTGCCGATATTCAAGTACTATTTAAGTGTTTACAAATCATTCATTCACATAAACTCGTGAGATCATATTGTTTAGTCCTATGACATGTTAGATTTAATAGAAAATCTTTCGGGTCATAATTACATCAAAAGCATAGCAAGTGACAAAGGATCAAAGTCAAGATTAAATCATAGTAAGTGACACGGGATCAAAGGTCAAGATTATACATTATGAATAGCATTTAAAAAAAATCAAAATTATATATGATAGGTATAAAATGGAAAACAATAAAGAGTTGTTATAAGAAATCTGATACATATCAATAGTAATTTTTTATTTTTTTTTATTTTTTTTATTTTTTTTTTTATTTTTTTTTTTTTTTCAGAAGAAAAATCAAGATTTTCTATATTAAAAAAATATAAATAGCAGATACATATGATGATTCAAATATAGGCCTGATTAAAGGAGGGAGGAAAAAAATTCCAATCCCATAGTTCCCAATGATTCAGCATAGAATCCAAAACGATCAAGATAACTAAAACTGCAGAAAGGCCATGAAGGGCCAGACCCCCGTATGAGACAAAATTTATGGGATATACATAATATAAACATAATGTCCAGATGAGCAAAGGATTAGAACTTCAAAGGGGCCATTTTAGCCCGAGAAATCATGATATGCTTTGATATAATGCAAGAGAGCAGACACAGGCATTCTAGAATTTTGAAAGATGGTACCATTCCTCCACTTCCATATAAGCCAGCATGCATGTACAAAAAGAGAACGCCAAGACTCTGACTAACCACTCCACCACATGAGTCCGTCCTGTACAGAGGAAAAAGAGTGGTAAGGAAAACCAAAGGAAATGGAAAGATCATACCAGATGAACATGGAGATTGGACATTGAAAAAACATGTGAAGGTTCGATTTAGCAGCATTTTGACACATAGAACAATGTCCCGGACCCTGCCATCCCTTTTGCTGGAGCACTTCCCATGTGAGGTTCCTGTTGCAGAAGATTAGCCACGAGAAAAGGACCATTTTTAGCGGGCAAGTAACTTTCCATAGAGGCATCGGGAAAACCATTTGAGAGGAAGAGGCAGATTGCATGGATAAAGCTGCATATATATGCTTAACATTGATAGGTAAAGGCATGCGAGGGAGGGCCCAGGCCAAAACATCTTTAGTTCCTGTGCGACGAATTGCCATGCTCGAAAGAGACTGAACAGTAGAAACCCATAGAGAATGAAGGGAGGGAGGCAGGTGGAGATCCAATCCATCAATCCATACAGGAGAGGAGTGTGACCATGCTTTGATCAATTTGTCCCAAGTAAAAATACCTTTTGCATGAAGAAAATGGACCAAGGGAGAAGGAAACGGAGAAACCGGGCCATTTATGATGAGATCAAAACCTATAAGGATGTTAGTCCCCGAGAAAATTCTCCATCGCGGGTTCGCCATGAAGAAGGGTTGAAGTTTCCTGAGACTCAACCAAATGGCAGAACCCCTCTTTTTCCCCAAAGAGTTTCTTCTGTACCAATATTCCATTCCTTTACCTTTTAAATATTTCTTGTTTATGAGCCTGCTCCACGGTCCCTCACCGAAAATACCTCTATGAAGAGTTTTGCAGAGAAGAGCATTTCCGAAAGTTCTCAAGTTTAAAAGGCCCCAGCCACCCTCTTTCCGAGATCTAGATATGTCTTCCATCTTGACTAGATGTATTTTTGACTGAAAGGATTTCCCTCCCCATAAGAAGTTTGCAGCAAGAGAGCGCATTTTTTTAATGATGGAGACAGGGAGAAGATAAAGATGGGCCCAATAGACCGCCAGCTGGGACAGGACAGCCTGAACCAAAATGAATCTTCCTGCAAGTGAGAGAAACCTCCATTCCCATCCGGAAATTCTGCTATAGAAACGATCAATGAGCCATAACCATTCCTGTTTACGATTCCCCTTTGCCTTCAAATTGAAGCCAAGGTATTTATGCTGTTTCTTATCGAGTCTTGACCAATACCAAGCAATGCCGCTATCCATTGAATGAGTTCCCCGTTTGAGTCATTATGATACAACTTTGATTTGTCCCTATTTATAAGGATCCCCGATGCAGAGTGGAATTTTTGTAAAATGCTATTTATACAGATCTAGGATGATTTGCATATCATAGTGAAGATAAGAATGTCATCAACAAACAGGTTGTGGGATAGGAAGATATCTTTACAAATTTTGACCGGTCTGCATTGCCGATCTGCGACAACCTTGTTAATCTGCAGACTGGGGGAGTTCATAACTAGAATGAAAAGCAGAGGAGAGAGAGGGCAGCCTTGGCGGAGACCTCTCTCAGCTTTAAAAAAAGAGGATGGGATTCCATTAATGATTACAGAATATTGAACATTTTCTACGCATGCCATAACCCATTCAATGCCTTTTGTTCTTAGACCAACTTTCGCCAGCAAAATTCTGAGAAGGCCCCAATCCACACAGTTGTAGGCCTTTTTTAAATCAATCTTAAGGATTGTCGCCTCAGTGTTATTCGTCACCATGGAGTATAAGCATTCTTGAGTCATAGCAACTGCGTCCCAGATATTTCGATCCTTTAAAAAAGCATGTTGATCCCTATAAATAAAGATATTTAGAGTGGGCTTTAACCTTTCAGCAACGATCTTGGATATAATCTTGAATAAAGTGTTGCATAAAGCAATAGGTCTATAATCCTGGAAGGATTCAGATCTGTGTTTTTTGGGAATCAAGGCGATGAAAGTTGAGGATAAGGCGCTATGTATGTTTCCCGATATACGGGATGCTTCCACTATTCGCAATAGATCAGATTTAAACATATCATAAAAATGTATGAAAAACTATATTGGCCAGCCATCAGGGCCCGGACTCTTGTCCTTTTTAAAGGATTTTAGAGCAGAAAGAAGCTCCTCCTCCGTGACTGGCTTAATAAAATTTTGATAAGCGACCTCATCAAACATTTCAGGGACCAGGTTCGCCGCCCATAAAATGTCGTTAATGCTGCTTTGGTTCCTTTTGTATTGGTTTTGAAAGAACCTAGATGCTTCCGCCGCAATATCATCCTGAGAAAATAGTAGACCTCCCTCGCCATCTTTGATCTTCCATATAGAGTTCATCCTTCTTCTAGCATTTGCGAAGGAATGAAAAAACTTAGTGTTTCTGTCCCCCTCCTTAAGCCATAGCGCTCTGCTTTTTAGCCTCTAGGAGGCCTCTTCCTTTAGCAACAGATCTTGTTTCCTTTTGTTCAGGTCCCTGATTTGATTCTTTTCTTCGAAAGGCATGATTCCTATGGAGGAAGATGATAGAAGCGTTTCCATCTCATTTTGAATGGAGGAGAGCTCCCGTTTTTCCTTTTTTGATTTCCGGATCTGCCACTCCTTTGCAGTCGCTCTCAGGACTTGAATTTTTTCCCAAAAGGTGGTGAGAAAAGCCATGTTTGATGCTTGCAATTCCGCCCATTTTTTAGAGATAGCTTTAGTGAAAGAAGAATCGTTCAGGTAGATTCTATTGAATTTGAAAGAGTACTCCTTCTTATATTCCATGCCCCTCCATTCAAGAAGAATTGGCCTGTGATCAGAGGTATATTCGTTTGCAATATGAGAGAAAGGCATGCCCCATTTTTTAATGATGCTGGCATTGATGATAAAACGGTCGATTCTTTTTGCAATATAGGCCTGACCGAACCTCCCATTATCCCACGTCGAGGACATTTGTTCCGGGACTACATCCACAAGGTTCCTGCTTAGAAATTCCATTCTTAGCCTGTCTGCCATTTTATCATTTTTCCTGCAAGATCCCCAACATTCATTAGAGCTCAGTGTCACATTTAAATCTCCCGCAATAGTCAATGATTCTAAATCAAGAATCTCTGAAGCAAGAAGCTTTTCCCAAAAAGGAAGCCTATTTTTACACGGGCCATAGATGTTCAAAAGGTTTAGCATGTAAGCACTCCCTCTGATTGAGGCCGAAATAAATATCCCTGCACAGCATTTAAAGGCTTTCGCTTTGACCTAGATCGGATCCCACAAAACTGCTAAAGCCCCAGAAGATCCATTCGCCCCGATGGCGACCATGAACCATGACGGAAACATCCTTCTGAAGTACTCAATTGCCACCCGACTAGAATGCATGGTTTCCTGAACAAAGATGATTTTTGGCTTAGCTGATAGGAAGAATTTTTTAAGTGCTGTGAATTTTGGGGGAGCACCCAAACCCCTGATATTCATGGAAATCAGGAAGGTCATTTTGAATATTCACCGGCCATGCTAGCTCTAAGAGGCCGCGATGCTTCAGTTTCCATTATAGGTACTTCGACTAGAGATAAGTTTGTGATACCAAAATCAGAGACAATTGATCTGCCTCTGAAATGACGACTGCCTCCCTTTTGCTTTTTCCTTACAGTGATATTTTTTGCAGAATTTGGGCTTTTTTGACCTGTGGTTGATACGAAAGCAACAGTTTTTTATGAGATGCCCTGTTCTATGACACAGAGAACATCGAAAAGGAATTCCCCAAAAATCCAGCCTTTGATTAATTTTGATCCCATCCCAGGATATCTCGATATGTTCCGGGTAGCCCCCCTTATAAGGCTTCTCAATTAAGATCCATGCAATCCTTTTATCCCTTTCTCCTCTGCACCATGGGTCGACATAGATGAACTTTCCGATAGAGTTCCCTATCTCAGAAAGAGTTTCTGACGACCATAGTTCAAGAGGTAAATTTGGAAGCTTTACCCAAATCATACAGTTCGAAGGCGTATTATTCAGGGGATCAAAACCCAAGTACCATATGGATAAAGAAAGGAAGCTTTTGCCAAAAACCCATGGCCTGTTTAGAATAATATCCACATCGGATGCTTTGAGGAAATGAAAAGAGAACCATTCTTTCATAAGATGCGATATGACCGGAGTATAACCAATGATAGGAAGCCATTTGTCCGCCAGCCATTTCCTCATTTCTTCTTCCTCCATTTGCGGGAAATGCCACTTCCCGATCAAAGCCAATTTTTGAAGGCTATCAATGCGCTCCGACAGGACGGCGCTATTTATAGATATAGCTTTTGGCGGGGGGCCGGTCTTTACGGGGAGCGTGGCCTTTTTATTGAGCTTCTTTGGTTCATAAGTGGAGCCGGAAATAGAAGGCCCTTTCGTATTTTGGGAAGGAGACAGCTCCACCTCCTGATGGGACCTATTTGCGTTGACTTTACAGGGAAATTTTGGGAGCATGGAGTCCACCGTGGCATGCCAGCTAGAGGGATATTCATGAGCCCTTTCAGCCTCCATGGTAGCCTTAATAAACGCCAGAGAGGTTGGCGAATCAGGATCATCCATCATAATTACTGAAAGAAGACCTTCCGTCAAAACTAGAAGGGGCTAGATTGCGATCCGGACGAAGAGCATATCCCACAGAAAATCTTGACAGGCATAAAATGCTTGGATAGAAGATACCATCTGACAGAAAAGAGGGAAGAAAAATACCATTCGGAAGCCTTTTCCAGATAATCCTCAGAGATGGAGATACGGAAGACTAGAAAAAAATATAACCCGATCACAAAAGGCAATATACCTTGAGGCAGACTGATACAAAGGACAAAGAGAGCCAAAATCGAGGCTCAATTTGGCAGGTTCACCTATTGTGAAAAGTCAGATATGAGGATAAAGGCGCCGTCATATTGACTTTGAGCAAAGAAAAGAGATAGATACATGAAAGGTGGCGGAGTTCATGAGACCATATTGCTGCAGAGCAGCCAGAGTGTTAAATGCACTAAAGAACGCCGGAAAAAATTCAAAATAGCGAAAAGGAGAGGATGATTCGAGGAAGAAAATGCCGAAAGAATAATCCGACAGAAAAACCGGGAAGAATGACTAAGATGAAATGCACAGAGCCAGAAAAATCTATTCCGACGACTTGCCTTGACAATCTATGCAGCAACAGTATACATGGAAGATGCACCACCAGTTACCAATCCTGATTCGAATATCAGAGCATGGACTATAAACATAGACAAACGATTTTATCTTGTTTATAATGGAAGGCCACATAATTTTCCTAGCTTCCCCAAGACCAAAAATTATGCATAAGCTTGAAAGATAGGAAACGCAATGATAAAACTACTGATGTCCACAGACCAGATTTAAAGATGGCCTCCCATTCATGAGATATACCATCCTACGAAATATGCAAGAAAGAGCGCCAAGAGCATCATGATCAGGATATTTAGAATCCTACAGAAAACCCGTACTATACCATACCACAGAGCAATCTTGAGACAAAGAGGAGATGGCCAAACGGGAGCATAATATACCATCTCAGAGAAACAAATATTCATGAAAGGCAGAAAGATTTTATTTTTGCCATATTACCATAGGAAAAACCATAACAGAGAGTGAGAAACAAAAAAACCTGACCTGTGATACCACGGAGAGCAGACCAGCGCGTCGAGGAAGATAGTGTTCTCGCCCACCAACAACATGAAACGCCAAAACCAAGAACCCGGAAGGCAATAAAAAAGCACCCAGAAACTATTCACAGAGTGGTGTTGATTGGACAGATGCGAAAAGAAAGAAAGATGGCCCTGCGCCAGAGCGCAAGGAGAAAGGTTCCGAAAAAAACTGAAGCCGAGTATGAGCGTCAGATATATAATGGGAAAAAAACAGAGAGGCACAGAGTAAGACGTGTCTATGATAAGAAGAGCATGCAGCCGGCCCCTCTAAAATTAGACACGTTGCAGATACATCCTATGAGCCTATGAAAACGACATAAAAACCTTACCCGGGAAGAGTGGCAAGACTAGACCATTCCGTCTGCCATATCTTGGTTGGTTACAAGTAAAAATGGCAAGCACTGGTTGGCCGGTGTATTTGGTGGCTTCACTCAGACGCGTGGTCGCTCCGCCCATACCCGGGAAGAGTGCTGATACATATCAATAGTTAGCATCTCATATATATCAAAAGTTAGCATTAAAAAAGTAGTAGTGATATTTGTTAGGAGATAAGTGACAAAATCAAAAGTAAAGAAAGGAAAATAATGATGATGATGATGATTAATGTCTATTAAGACCAATGCGGTCTATTGGACCTCAAGAAAAGAATTGTGATTCTTCAAAATCTTGTTTCTATGATCAAAGAGAGGGGAAAGAAGTGCTCCAAGATCGTTATAGTTGGGTTGACTTAATAACTCAAGAAGATTGAAAGTGTGGCAGATGTTAGGGAATTGAGAGTGGATGTGAGTAAGAGACGAGTAGTCTAAAAGGAAGTGTTTTTCATCTTCCACCTTCTTAGTATCGCAAATCTGATAAATTCTATCGTCCGAGGGAGTCTTGGGAGTAGACCACCGCCCGATTTCACTACGAAACTAATGAGAATTAGTTCTAATCCTAGCGATGTTCATTTTTTTCTTAGTGCTAGTCAACACAGAGAGATAATTCTAGTTATCAAGGGTGGGGTTGATCACCTCCTTATAGTATCTTAGCTTCCTCTTACCGTCCATCTCCTTATCATCCCACAACTTTTCCTTAAAATTGAAGGTAATAGTGTCTTTGACACTATCATTTCTTCTCGTGATGATCTCTTCCTTAATCCCCAAATGGTTGAGTCAAGACTGGGCATCCTTATTCCACCCGCAATTGAGGCGAAGGTGGGGGTTTTAACTAAAGGTAGAAGAAATTTTTGGGAGCCTCTTGGATTCCATGTTGTAAAGCTTCTTTGTATACATCAGATATCTAAACATAGTTGTACTTTCAATGGGGGACATGCCAACTTCTATCAAGAGGATAGGATGAGTAGTATTTCCCTTGATATTTAGGTTGTAGGTTATGAATTGCTTTTGAATAATCTCAATCTTTCTCCATGACTCTCTGGATATACTGCAACACCAAACTTTACATCTATATAAGACAACAGGGGTGACGAGAGTCTCAAAGAGGAACCTCTTTTTACTCCAAATGCAATGATCGACCAACTTACAATTGTTTTCAAGCTCATAATAAGCTTTCTAGCATCCAATAATCATTTTCCCGATGTTATAATTCCAGTTGAGTTGATGAGGAAAGTCAATACCCAAATATTTATAAGAAGAAACCTGCTCTAAGCAATGGTTATCATAAACAAAACTACTATGGGTGATCTTTTTAGATTTAATGATCATGACTTTAGTCTTGTTGGTATTAACTATCATACCGATCTTGGAGCAGTAGACATGAAGAGTCTTACACTGCTTGTCTAGGTCATCATGGCTTTTTGCAAGAAGAATGATATCATAAGCATAAAGGAGATGAGTAATGATTATACCAGCGAGCTCGGTGCCCTTGCAACCTGCAGTTTCCAAACACTCCTCTAGCTTATCGATGTATATTCCAAAAAGGGTAGGGGATAGGGGACACCCTTGCTTGACTCCGATATTGCATTTAATGTCTTTAGACCACCCTTCATTGGTCTTAAGCTTGGCAATGACAATCTCGTAGAGGCTGATCACAACAATCCTCATTTCAAGAGGAACCATGATCTCTTCAAGTCTCTCCCAGAGAGTATATTGAGGAACAATGTCGAAAGCTTTTCTAAATTCCACAAAACAACAGAAGAGATCGGTTTTACTATTGCGACATTCCTCTGCAATGATCCTGAGAGTGACAAGATGGTCGATAGTCGAGTGATGTCTCCTAAAACTAGCTTGCCCTTTAACTCTTTTACGATGGTTTTCAAGCCAAAGGATAAGATTCTTTTCCAAAATGAGCCCATGTAGCTTGGCTAGGATGTGGCTAATCATAATGGTCTTTTAGTTAGAGGGGACGCTTTTGTCCCCATTTTTAAAGATAGGCACAATAAAGCTTTGCATCCAAAGCCGAGAGAAGCCATTATGTACAACCAAATTGAGAAGCTTGTGGAGATGAGGAACGAAGATAGATCTTCCCATTTTAAATATCTCAGCTTGGTATCCTTCAATATCTTTAGCTTTCCCATTAGTGAGCTTATTAATCCCAGACTCAACGTCTTCCAGAGAAAATACATCCTCCTTAGTAGGAGTGTTTAAGATGGTGCCCATGGTGTTTGGAGAGTCATACAACTTCTTAAGATAGTTGTCCCAAATTTCTAAGGGGATAGAATGCTTATCTTTAGTTTTACGAACAAGCACATTTCGCCAAAACTTTCTGGGTGTGACTTTAGAAAGGTATAGAAGATGTTATTGTCTCTTATTAATATATGACATATTCTTCCTCTTGATGAGAGCTTTGTACATACTTATATTCCGGAGCTTAATGATTTCATTAGGAGCATCTCTGATCGCTTTCCTGGAAATTTTACAGTGTTTGTCATACCAAGGATTGGAAGTTCTATTATTTTGCTTATACGAAGTCTCATTAGAGAATTTTCTAATGGTAGTGAAAAGGGTAGTGGTAAAATGGTAATAAATTTGATCAATGATGTTATTATAAGTCAGGGAGCCTAAATCTCATTCTAAATCCCTTAAGAAAAGGTCAACCTTACTTCTATCGAAGCGAATGTGTCTTTTGCTTTCACTGGTCGCCTGCATGTGGGTGGTATGCATAACAAGATAGAGCGATAAAGACAGAGGTATGTGGTCAGAGTCAGGCTTGAATCCATTAATTAGCTAAAAGTTTGTAATATGTTGAGGACAAGGGTGTCAGAAATTGCATAATCCACGACACTGCTACCCAGCCCACGGAAACAGGGATCTGACCGGAGAGAGGCCACTTGTTAATACCATTACAAATTATTAGGTCCTGGGAACTACAAAGTTTGAGGAGCTTGATGCCGAATAAATTCTCAATTATGTCTTCAAAGTTTCTCTTGAATCTATTAGCTAAGTTACTATCTTCATCAAACCACAAGAGGTTGGGGTTAGATTTGTTACTTAACATAATAGCTTGGTTGATAGTAGTTCTAGCATTATCTCATAGCTTATTACTAATGTAGATTTTCATTTACTTCATCAAGAAAGTACCTTTCAATAAATATCATAAGTCTTAATTATTAATTTTGTATTCATTAATTTTTTTTAATAAAATATTATATATAAAAGGAGGAACACAATTGTATATTTTATTAATGAATTTAAGCTATGGTAAATGTTTTTGGATCATTAATCAATTTTAAAATTACAATAAATTTTAAAATATGAAATAAAATTAATACTATGAAATAGATTGTTAAAAATTTAAAACATATTAAGAAATGAGCATTGTCTATGGAAACCACAATTTTGTGAAAAAAAAATCTGGTCAAAATTTGGTGATTTTTTTTCTTAACCTCCTTAAACTACAATGTAAGAAATGTAGCTTACAATGTAAGAAATGTAACTATAGCGTTTGACAATTTTGAGTGTAAGTGGCTTGATGCATGAACTCCGAGCAATCGGATGACTTTATCCATAACTCCTCTCAATAATTATTACCCATCATTTCGCTCGCTCTCTAGTTTGTGGCATAACTCATATAAATGGCAAGCGGTTTACTTCAACCCACTTCTCAGTGTGGTGCTCAACATTTTATGGTGTGTTCCGCTATAATCCATGTTTTGAAAAAGTGGTCACTAATTTGATTCTAATTGATTTATAGTAAAGCTAAATATTTCGTGTTTTATTTAAACTTAATAAAGTGTATTTAATGCATTAGTAATTTAAATATTTTCAATTTCAATTATATATTTTTTTAGCGTATGAGTTTAGAAATGCATAAATAAGATAAGAGAAAGATGTATTTCACATTGAAACATTTGAAGATGATTGATTTGTACATTTTCAACAAGTTGGAAAAGCAATGGTATAGCAAATATTTACAATAGCATGGATCTATATAGGAGATTTGTACATCAATTGCACATGTTGTATATTTGTTTTTTTTCTTTTTTCTTTTTGTGTAGGTCAAGCTTTCTATATAGGTCAATTTCAAGTGATTTTTATAATTGTGCAATTGTTATTTTAACATTTTATGAAGGTTTTCTTTTTCCTTGTCAACTTTGAATAAGGAATGAAAAGTTGGTTTTGAAGGAGAAATTGTGTGTGTATGTTATTTATATTTTCAGTGATTGTGTGATTGATGTTATGTTTGAAATTTTGGCATTACATTAAATTCAACAAATTATCAATTTAATTAAGATCATAAGAATGACAATAACGAAAGTTTGCAAATTTTGTACATGGTATTAGAGCTTATGTCTAATTGAGATTCTCAAAGGTTTGCAATAACCAATCAATTTCCAGAAACAATGACCATTTCCTCAACTATGACATCCTTGAGTTTAATATCATTATAATCCTTTGCATCCCTAACAATTATGGGATCATCATTAGTAATAGATAAAGAAAAACTATACAAACATTAGATGGAGTATACATTTCTAGTTGTCTTCTTTTTTGAAGCAATCTTCTCAATATTTGAGCACAAGGTTCTTCTTCTTCTTATTCATGTTCTTTTGTTGAGTCATATTCTTCATCTTTAACTCAAATCCTATTATCTTTGATTAATTTTCCCTTAATAGGTCTTCCTGTTTGAGAACATATTCAATCTCTGTAAATACAACATCTTGATTGTGAATAGTCATCTTAGTTACTAGGTTCTAAATTGTATAACCTTTTATACCATCTTTACAACTAATAAGGATTCCTTTTATAGGTTTATTACCCAACTTGCACATGCTTTCCTTTGGAACATGTACATAAGCATCACAACCAAAAAAATTGAGATGTTCAAGCAAGGGTTTTTTGCAGGTTTATGCCTCATGTGGAGTTTTTCCAAACAACGATAATGAGAGTGATGGATTTATGGAGTAACATGTAGTATCCACTATATCTACCCAAAAATTTTATCGTAACTTAATGTCATCGAGCATGCTCCTTTTCTTTTCCATCATTGCCTTATTCGCCCTAATCTCATTCCATTGAGATGTGTATCAAGAAGTTTTCTACCTTGCTATTATATTCCTACAAAATTCCTCAAATTCATTCTCATAAAACTCTCCATCATTATTTATCCTCGACACCTTTGCATTATTCTCTGTTTAGTTCTCCATAAGAGCCTTACATTTTTTAAATTTACCAAAGAAATTAGATTTGTTTTGGAGGAAATAAATTTGCGTTCCTTGAGAAATCATCTACTAATGAAACATAGTATGCATATTTACCTAGTGATGGAACAAACATAAGTCCAAACACATCATTGTTCACCAACCATAAGATTCCCTTTGCTCTTGTAGTACCTTATGAAAATATTTTCTGATCTTGTTTATCATATGTGAAATTTTGATGAAATTTGAAATCTAATGTGCAATCAAACACACCTTTACCATATAATGTTGAAAGGCCCTCTTTTCCAATATGTTTCAGTCTTTTGTACCATAGCATTGTCATTTCTTTGTAGATAGTAGGGGTTTTGTCTTCTTCATCTCCACCCTTAGGAACAATAGAACTATTACACCCATCAGTGATAGTACTTTCCACCAACTTGTATATAGCTCCATTCTTATCTCCCCTCATTAACACCATTGCTTCTCAACCATTTCCCTTTTAAACATAATATGTACACATGCATCTTAGTTATAGATATAAAGTTTCTAACTAGCTTTAGAATATGCAAAAGCCTAGGGAGTGTTCTAATTTTCTATCCTTAAGCATTAATTTTGTTGTTTCACGATTCTAGTTGCCGTGTCATCTCTTAGGAAAATTTCACCTCCACTATACTTTTCATATTCATGAAACCTCTCTTCCTGATAGTCATATGAAAAGAAGAACCCAAGTCGATTAGTCATTCATCATGATTTATATGTGTGCTTGAAGAGAAAGTATGCATTCCCTACTTCCTTTGAATAGGTCCTCCCTTTTGTGGAAGGAACATCATTAGACTCCATCCCTTTATCAACAACTTTAGATCTATAATACTTCTTGTAATGCACAACTTTCCCACATTTTCAATGTTTCCTTAAGGATTTGTTTTGCGCTTTAGATCTACCTTGCCATCACTCATTTTTGTTTCATTCTAGCGAATGATCTCTTACAGATAAAGAATATGTGCTCTAACTATCCATGGTTTTCCGTGTCATTTCTTTTGATAGAAAGGATGAAACCACATCATCAAATTTTAATGTGGTTACATTACTTTGAATAGCTAGAATCATACTATCTCATGAATATGGCAAAGAAAATAGTGAATTAACGCACTCATCTTCATCAGATATTTTAATATCGACAGATGATGATTGACTTACCACAATTATAAAGGCATTTAGATATGTTTTCATAGAAAAATTAAACACTTTCTGGCAACACTTAAATAGTCTATCTAATTCTATCAAAGTTACCATGGAAATAGAGGAAAATGATAGCCTTCCCTTTCTTGAAATCCTAATAAAAAGAAACAAAGATGGTTCCATATCACACCAAGTCTATCATAAGAAAACCCACACAGAACATTACCTACATGCCAACTCTCACCACCATCCATCCCAAAAAATCGGTGTCCTCAACACTCTAGCAACTAGGGTTGTTTGTATTTCGGATCAAGATCACTTTGAAGATGAGAAGAACCATCTTATGAATGTATTCGTAAAGAATGGATACAATAAACACCAAGTAATAAAGCCTTTAAGAATGCAGAGAATCCTAAAAACAAACAACCACTAGATGATCATGTGGGCAAGGTTCACCTCCCCTACATATTAGGCACAACAGACAAAATTGCATACATTTTAAAAAAGAACAAAATTAGAACCACTTTCAGACCCATGAATACCATCGGCAGATGCCTAAAATTAGTCAAAGATCCCCTTGATCCCAAATGCCTCAAAGGAGTTTACATGGTTCTGTGTTCATCGGAAACACCTACATTGGAGAAACTAGTTGATCTATCCATACTAGGATTCAAGAACATGCCACCGACATAAAACACAACCGCTCAAAAACCTCAACTCTGGCTGAACATTCCAATAAAACCAATCATCATGCCTGTATTGAAAACTCTAGTGTAGTATCCAAAATTGATCATTATCACCATACAAAATTTAGAGAATCCATAGAAATAGGTAAACACCCTAACAACCTCAATCGAGACGAAGGATGGAAAATAAGTGACGATTGGATTCCTACTTTAACATCCTAAATTACCCTCTCCTAAATTAACCCTTCCCCCATTGCGCTTGACCTTTCACCTCCTTCTCCAACCTCACTTCTCTCTCTCTACACTTTGCATTCTTATTAAACACTAATCC
>APFE030595956.1:47889-89740 GCA_000404065.3 Pinus taeda
ACAAGTCTTGGAAGGATCATGTTGAACATGTTGACAGGGTGCTACAACTATTGG
The DNA here is from genome assembly GCA_000404065.3 of Pinus taeda. Lineage (NCBI taxonomy): Eukaryota > Viridiplantae > Streptophyta > Pinopsida > Pinales > Pinaceae > Pinus > Pinus taeda. Next base: position 47,944 of record APFE030595956.1, read on the forward strand.
AGGAGAAACAATTATATGCAAAAGATCCAAATGTTTCTTTGGAGTACAAGAGGTGATCTATTCTGGTCATATTGTTCTCATGAAGGAGTTAAGGTAAGAACCTGCAAATTAAAATCCATTAAGGAAGGAAAATGCCCAATCCATGAGCAATTTGCGAGGATTTCTCGGGTTGACAGGGTATTATCGCAAGTTGTTAAGAATTATGGGAGAATAGCAGCACCTCTAACAACATTATTGAAGAAAGATGCATTTTCATGGACTCCAGAAGCAACAAAGGCCTTTGAACATCTTAAAGAGGCAATGTGCCAAGCACCAGTATTAGCTACACCGGACTTCACAAAAACCTTTATTGTGGAATGTGATGCCTCAGGAAATAGAATCGTTGTTGTTTTAATGCAAGAAGAAAGACCCATTACTTTCAAAAGTCGTCCAATCAAAGGAAAGTATTTACACAAATATATTTATGAGAAGGAAATGTTGGAAATACTACATGCGCTTAAGAAATGGTGACCCTACCTAATGGGAAGACACTTCAAGGTAAAAACAGATCATCATAGTCTTAAATACCTTTTAGAAAAAATATTATCTTCAGAAGAGCAGCAAAAATGGGTCACAAAGATGTTGGGTTATGACTTTGAAATCATCTACAAAAAAGGGAAGCAAAATGTTGTGGCAGATGCGCTCTCAAGAAAGGACAAGGATGTGGAAGCATTTCTTTGCGCTATTTCTATTATCCGACCAGATTGGATAAACGAAGCAAGGGATGAATGGAAGAATGACGAGGAAGTGTGGTCACTCATTCAAAAGATACAACAAGATCCCAGTACATCTGATACATTTATCTGGAAAAATGATTCGTTATGGGACAAGGATCAGGTATACCTATGTAAGAATTCCCAACTCAAACAAAAGATTCTTAGTGAATTTCACACCTTTCCCTTAGGAGGGCACTCAAGATTTCTAAAAACCTACCACACGGTTAAGAAGGATTTTTTTTGGGATGGCCTTAATTCGGATATTCAAAAGTTTGTGGTGGAATGTTTGGTTTGCCAACAAAATAAAGTTGAAACAATTAAGACTCCAGGACTATTACAACCTTTATCCATTCCAAGCCAACTTTGGGAGGAGGTTTCAATGGATTTTATCACCGGTTTACCCAAGTCCGAAGGAAAGAGTGTTATCATGGTGGCAGTGGACAGACTTACCAAGTATGCACACTTTTGTGCATTATTTCATCCATTTAAAGTGAGTACAGTTTCTACTGCATTTATGGAAATAGTTCAAAAGCTACATGGAAACCCAAAGATTATTATAAGTGACAGAGATCCCACTTTCACTGGAAATTTTTTGACAAAATTATTTTCTTGTCTTGGTACTCAGTTAGCTTATAGCTCTTCTTATCATCCTCAATCTGATGGGAAAACTGAGATAGTAAACAAATGTTTGGAAGGATATCTTCGTTGCTTTGTATCTGATAAACAGACAAAATGGTTCAAATGGTTGCCTCTGGCTGAATGGTGGTATAACACTTCCTTCCATACTGCAACAAAAATGACCACATTTATGGCACTTTATGGATATCATCTACCATTCATCACATCATATTTAAGAGAAAATTATAAGGTTCAAGTAGTGGAAGATCACATCGAGCATCAGCAACAATTTCTCCAACTCTTAAAGGACAACCTCACCTTGGCGCAAAATACAATGAAACAGCAGGCAGATCAACATCGCAGCGGAAGAAGTTTTGATGTAGGTGATTGGGTATTCCTACGGCTACAACCATATAAACAAATGTCCCTCAAGCAAGCTAAGAAGGATAATAAATTATCACCAAAATATTATGGTATGTACAAGGTGTTGCAAAAGATAGGTACTATGGCATACAAATTGGAGCTTCCTACAGCTTCCCAAGTGCACCTAGCTTTCCATGTTTCAGGCTTAAAGAAGGTTATAGGTGACAAGATATCAGTTCAAACAATATTTCCAAAACTTTATGAGAAAGGAAAAATCATAGTGGAACCTAAAGCAGTCAAAGAAACAAGAACTCGACAGCTACAGAATCGATCAATTTCAGAGTATCTCATCAAGTGGAAGAACTTACCCATTGAATATTCCACATTGGAGGATGATAATTTTATACAGAAGCATCCAAAACTACTCAAGCGTTGAGGACAACACTTTTTTGAAGGAGAGGGGCATGTTAGGTCCCTATAATACTAGTGATTTCCCCCATTACTATTGTCATTGTATCCCTTATTGTTATTATTGTGCCCCATAGAGTCCCACTATTCTTATTTTTGTGCCTTTATTTATTATTGTTAGGTTGGCTTGGTTATATTGTGACCTCTTAGACTCCTATATATAGAAAGGAGGTTTTGTCATTTGTATCATCCAAGAATTGTTCATTTGTGTAATGTTAAGGAGGTTTCCCGCTCGAAGAGGCTGAATTCTAAGGCATTGATTTATCTTTTCTATCTTTTTGTGAGTTGGTTTCATAAAATTACCTTAATCATACAGTGTTCACTAGATACTCCTAATATCCACGCATGTAGTTTCATGTTAAGGTCACTCCGCATACTCAATTTTTAATTGAGTATTTAGTGGAAACTTTAAGTGTCCATAAAGGAGGACCATTTAGTTTAAGAACAAACTTTTAAAGGAATTTGATTTAAATATTTACCCCCAATTCAATTATTCGCGACCTTGTTGGTATGGGTATAGCTATATACATAGGTTAGTATTTGAGAAGGTTTTCTCAACATTGGTTGAGCCTCTCCTTATTCGTGCTTCTAACATATTTAGAGTTGCAGATGTTATTTTCTCATAGAGTATATATAATTGTATGGCTTGTTTTAACCACCTCCAGGTTCGAATTTATTTTCTTTTATAGCAACAAAAGAGTGAGGGATATGTTCTCTTTTTCTCTGATTATGAATTATAACGAAGGCATCTTATATTTCTAATTATAGTAGGATACCAATAATATTGTGCTATTGTTTTTCTTGCAAGATTTAGAACAAATATTTGGTTGTAATCGGATTCATACTTAGTGGTAATTTCATTATTTCTAAGGATTGTTTCTTGTCTTCTAATATATATATATATAGGTTATTGATTCTTTCCCATACCTTTTTATTTATATTCAAAGCGGGTTGTTATCGGCCATGTTCTCCAATCTAAATACTTTCATTTTCTAGATCAATACTATTTTTTCTTTTTCTTTTTATGAATGGGGTTCTCCCTAGCCATCGTGGATGAACTATTATAATATGGCTATTTCCACTACGAACACCATGGTTATGTAATCGAACCGTATCGTTCTCACTTTATAGAAGCGTAATAACACTATTAGGAATTTTCGGGGGTTAGAATGGAGATGTATAAATTCTCCCCTTAACTAAGACGATTTATATGAGTCAGTCATTCTCAAAAGATAGGAATCATGCTCACACAGTGCAGATTGAAATAATAATATATATATATATTATATATATATATATTATATATATATATATAAAGAGTTTTCTTCATAACTATTTAGTCATTCATAGTCACCCTAGTTGTTCAACTTCCAGACCAAATTATTGTCTGCAATTTCCAAGTTAAAATTTATTAAATTAAATTCCTCCCCCTCACTATACCAAGGTCATTATAAGACCTTTATGTCACGAGATACATATATATAGAAAATCGCTAATTTAAGCAATCTATCAAAAAATATGAAATTTGTTTAACTATACCTAATCATTAAATTTAGCCTCAGATATCTTCATGAATTCATTTCCAATTTCTCGTAAGCCCTCAACAAGATACACAACCTGCACATTGGATCTTCATGCATAGCCTATCTTAATCTAATTTAAACTACTATCCATATATGCAACTATTTACACCATTCACCATGTGACAAAATTTCCACTATAAATATATAGAATAGCTCTCATATAACAATAATAATAAAAAAATAAAAATAAAAAACTTTATAAAGTAATCAACAACCAAAAACTCTAACCGTAAACCAACTAGGACTGCTTGGGACGAAACAAATTTCCACCCAACTATGAACCTTTAACACAAGTTCCCACCAAGCTAAGATCTCATTACCCTTGAATCAACAACCCCTTTTGGTTCAAAACAAGGTATTTTTATGCCTTGCTTCACTAGTAGATTTTTTCTCAGCCGCATCCCATTTTCTAGGGTGTGCCCACCCAATAGCCTAGGTTTTTTACAGTATTTTGAAAAAAGTATCTTCCCTTTTTCAGTAAAGCCTGCCTTTTCTCACACGATGCTTAGTTAACCTTACTCGATGTTCTTTCTACATTGAGTAATCTAATATATTTTTCTCTCCTGTCATATTAAATCTCTTTAAGAAACCCCTAGGGATTTTTGTGAATGTTTTTAAGGAAGTTTGTCTTCATCTTATCCGTCCACATTAGTTTTTGGATCTGGGTGATGATCTCTTTAATTCAAGTGTCTCCAACCTTTTCCTTTTCATTAATAGAACTCATTATTACATCATCACACTTCATTGTTTATTTTAAGTCTAATTCACCATGGCTCTCTAGCCATCACCACCAAAAATAGTTCAATATATTTACATAGGAACAAATGGGTATTACAAACCACCCCCCTCTCACCTGTGTTTTGGTGCAGATTAGAAGCGGGTGTGATTCACAAGGGAATTCTAAATAGAGTTAGTTTTAATTCTTTCATATCTAGGTCTAGTGTATGTACTTTATTACACATTAATATATATACATAGACAATTATATACTTATATAAACCCAATGGAATCATGTAATGGGGGCCCTCTATTAGTTATTTGAGTCCTAAACATTTTTTTTATTGAGGACCCCATGTGTTATACTTGAACTAAGTATTGTTCCCATAGAAAGAACATATAAATTGAATTAGAGTTATTATTCTACATGCTAATATAATTATACTTATATCTACTTGTAATTGTTATCTGCATCTACACACATATCTTTCTTCTTTAAATGTTATTTTATCTTAGCCATTTATATGGTTCATAGAACCTTTATATTTTAACTTAAGAAATTTTATGTGAAAAACTATACATCTCTTTGGTCACCTACAAAACGCAGTTAGCTTATAACAACATAATTTCGAAGACTTTATGATTCAATTCAACAAAGTAAATATTCATCCATACATAAACACATGTTTATTTAAATATTTATACATACACAATAATTTTCTACTTTTTCCTCTCCATCGTATTTTGAACATACACATTTCTAATGCCTAGTAACTCTAATAATTATCTCAATTCACTCAAGGAATAAGCCAATGCTTCCACATTCTGCCTAACCTTGAATCTACTTCTCTATTCAATTCCCCTCAAGCTTTCCTCTAACTGCCACCAAAAAAACTATATACAAATGTGTTCTTCTTAGCATTGTCCTACTAATTCTCTAGGTTCAATCTGTGTTTCTCTCCCATTCGTAATCCTTTCACAAGAACTGTGTTTATCTTCCGTATTCTTTTACATAATCCACCATATGAAATTTCTCTGAAAAAAGAAGTTGAGGAACTAGCACAAAGAAAAACCTTATTGAGAACCACATGAAAATTAGGAGGAAAGTGTTGAAAAGTGGTGATTTGATAGTGGTAGAACAAATAACTTGGTCTCAACATAAATGGTAGAGAAGTTGGGGCTGCATAAAATATCACATCCCACACCTTACAAGGTTTCTTCACTATAAAAAGGCCATGATATATTGGTAAATGACCAGTGTAAAGTGTATTCTAGGTTGGCAACTACAAGGATGAGGTATTATGTGACACAATGCCAATGGATGTGTGCCATGTGTTTTTGGGAAGACCATGGCAGTATGACAGGAAGTCCATTCATGATGGTAGGCATAACACTTACACTCTTGAGAAAAGTGGCCAAAAATGTCTGCTATTTCCCTTGGAGGATAAGGATTCGAAAGAGGAAGTTGGTCCTAGTTTGCTACTAATGGATGGGAAGGAACAGCTCGAAGAGCTCAAAAATAAAGAAGAAATTCATTTTCCTTTGGTTAGTAAGCCCAAGGTAATTCTTACTATCACAAGTTTAAATGATTTTCTTGAAGAAGTCAAGGTTATGTTGGATGAGTTTACAAATATAATTGTTGATGAGTTTCCTAGTAAGTTGCCTCCTTTCCGAAGCATTAGTCATTGTGTATATCTAATTCCAGGAGAAAGTCTTCTGAATAAAGAAACATACCACATGACTTCACAAGTAAATGAAGAGATAAAGAAACAAGTGCATGAGTTGTTGGACAAAGGATTAATAATAGAGAGTTTGATTTCATGTGATCTTCCCACTATGCTCAGCCCAAAGAAAGATGGTGGATGGAGAATACATATTAATTCAAGGCCATTAATAAAATTACGATCAGGTACAAATTTTCACTTCCTTGTATTCAAGATCTGATTGATTGTTTTAGTGCTGCTAAGTATTTTTCTAAGATTGATCTCAAGGGTGGCTATCACTAGATTAGAATTATAGAAGGGTGTGAATGGAAAATAGATTTCAAAACAAACAATGGATTGTATGAGTAGTTGGTAATACCTTTTGGCCTTACCAATGCACCTAGCATGTTTATGAGATTAATGAATGAAGTCTTGAAATAATTTACAAGTAAATTTGTTATTTTTTATCTCGATGACAGTTTATTGTATAGCCAAATAAAAGAAGAGCATCTCAAATCAGTTTTGAGCACCTTGCAGCAAGAGAAGTTGTTGATAAATTTAAATAAATGTAGCTTCATGAAGAATGAGTTGGTACACCTAGGATTTGTGATTTCTGAAGAAGGATTGAAGACAGATCTAGATAAAGTGATGGAAATCATTAACTGGCCTATTCCAAGTAACGTGTTTGAGGTCAGAATCTTTCACGGTCTTGCAAGTTTCTACCGAAAGTTTATAAATAATTTGATTAGTTTATGTGCAGCCATTGTTGACACAATCAAGGAGAATAAGCAACAATTTAAATGGACTAGAGTAGCTGATAGAAATTTTAAAATATTGAACCAAAGGATAATCGAACATCCTGTATTAGCCTTACCATATTTTAACAAATGTTTTCAAGTTGAGACAGATGCAAATGGAGCTATTATTGGAGTTGTCCTAACTCAAGAAGGAAGGGAAATTGCATATTTCAATGAAAAGTGAAATGAAGCAAGGAAGAAGTAGTCCTCTTATGATAAAGAGTTCTATGTTATGGTTCAAGCTTTAAAAAAAATGGAGGAATTATATTATGCCCAAAGATTTTTTTCTTTATACTCATAACCATTCTCTACAATTTATCAATAGTCACGCCAAATTGAATGAGATGCATGCTAAATGGGCAGAGTTCTTGTAAAATTTCACATTTTTCATCAAGCATGTAAGTAGTAAGTCAAATAACGTTGTTGATGCATTAAGTAGAATAAATTTGATTTTGCATGAGTTTCAAATCAGCACTTTAGGATATGATGAAATGAAGAAGATGTATATGGAAGAGCTTGATTTTAAATATGCATATGTTGCTTGTAAAAATCCAATTAGTGGTGATAGGACTCCATGGTTGAGATTTCTGTTGTAGGAAGGATTTTTATTTAAAGATAGCAAATTGTGCATACCCAAAATGAGAGAAAATCTTATCAGGGAAAAGCATGGCGAAGGATTATCAAGACATTTTGGGCAAGATAAAACTTTTTCTCAATTGAATTCTTTTTTATTTTTGGTTAGGAATGCAAGCTAATGTGAAAAGGTTTGTTGCAAAATGTAGGATCTGCCAACATGCGAAGAGAAGAAGTCAAAATACAGGTTTATATGAGCCATTATTGATTCCTACTAGGCCATGGGATTCAATGAGCATGGACTTTATATTGGGATTTTCAAGGACTCAAAGAGGTATTGATTCTATCTATGTTGTGATTGATATATTCGCTAAAATGGTGCATTTTATACCTTGTAGCAAAACTAGTGATGCCATGAATATTTAGAATGCTCTTTAAAGTAGCGGTATGGTTGCATGGATTGGTTAGAAGTATTGTATTTGAAAGAGACACAAGCTTTGTCAGAAATTTTTGGAGAACACTATGTAAGATGTTGGGTATTGACCTTAATTTCAGCTCAGCCTATCACCTGCAAACTGATGGGAAAACATAAGTTTTGAATAGGAGCTTGGGAAACATCCTGAGAAGCTTGGTAAGTGAAACTCCCAAAGAATTGGATCATGTTCTTGCTCAGACTGAATTTGCATGCAATGATACACCCATAAAAGGTACATGTATGAGTCCCTTCTAGATCTTGTATGGAATGCATCCAAGGGGAGTATATGAATTGAGTAATTGGGGAAAACAAGATAGAAGTAGTGTAGAAGGTGAAGAATTTGCGGTGAGCTTGCAAGAATTGCAAGAAAGTATTAAGAAACAAATACAGGAAAGCAAAAACAAGTATAAACAAAGGGTTGATTCAAAGAGAAGGTAGCTGAACTTTCAGATTGGTGATTTAGGGATGGTACATTTGATGAAAGAAATATTTCCTAAAGGAACTTACAACAAGTTAAAACTCAAGAAGATCGGACCTTGTAAAATTTAAAGGAAATTTTCCTCAAATTCTTATGAAGTGAAGCTTCCAAGCAATGTTGTTATTTCCTGATTTTTAATGTTTCTGAGTTGTATTCCTTTTAGGGAACATGAAAAGTTTCAAATGATGAGTCTTCAAGTGAAGTAGATCAGATTTTTGAATGGAAGCAACAACTGCCCAAAGAAACTCCAAAGGAAATTGAAGGGCTATTGGATCGAAGAGTGTTGAAGAAAACTAGAGTAAAAGAGTACTTTCAGTATTTGGTGAAGTGGAGAAATCAACCATTTGAGGATGCTACTTGGATGATTATTCAAGATATTTCCAACCATTGCACAAATGTTCAAGAGACTGTGGACAATTTCTTTCCCCGGGAGTATGATGCAAGAGCGAATTACTCTTGAAACTAGAAAACACAATTTAAATGTGCAAGGAATTAGATACCTTTATTTTATTAGAAAAATAGTTTTCGTTTAGTTTAAAGGTCAGAAAATTTAGATAGGAATGATGTTGGAAAAAATTAAGAAATTTTATCCACTTTTGTGAATATAGATGGAAGTAGTTTTTGTATTAAGTTTAGAAAACTGATTAGATTTGTAGGAGAAAAGAATCTGAAGAAAGCTAAGACTTTTTGGAGAAAAATAGGGAGCTTGGATTATTTTTGGAAAATTCCAACTCATCCAAATTTTAGTAATTTTAGAAAGATAGAAGAGGAATTAGATATATGATTATGTATGAATGTATGTAATCAATTTTTTCAATTTAGAAGAAAAACTAAAAACATATGTTAGAAATTTGTTGGAGATCCTCTGAATGAGAAATGTAATTTGAAAGTGTAAATGAGTTAATGTTGCCTGTAGACTCTAGCCATTAATCTCGTTGAAGGTCACGCAAGATCTGGCATCACTTCAGCAAGAGATTCCATTACAATGAGACAAACTTATATGTGGGTCCATTGTGAATAAATTGCTTAATCCTTGAAGGAAATAATCTCGAATAACATAGAAGAGAGCCAAACAATAAGAGCATCCTCAAGCTAGGCTATAAATCATACCTTTAAGCCTTCTCTTGATGAAATTTATAGGAGCTTCCATCCAAGACCTACTTATAAGAAGTAATCAATAAATTCCCTACCAAACTCCTCTGATAAAATTTTAGAAATCGAAGTATGGTGCAACACAAACAATATTTTCTTGTTTTATGAACTTTAAATAATTATTTGTGAGGTTAGAAGTACCTCTATAAATTTATTCTTTCATTATCAAATAATTATGCTTCAGAAATTAAACAACAATAGTAAAGGGGAAAGTAGAGATCACAATGCACAATAAGGGACACCAGAAATTAGGTCTAGGATTAGGGAAAATCCTCACAAGGGGAAAATCCAATCGATTCCTTTCTTAGAGAGATTCTTAAATCATACATCAAGACATGGACTATAGTGACCTAAGAAGAATTCCACAAGTGGAAGGTTTCCACAATTGAATGTCCAAAAAATATTAGAAAGTAGAGATTAATCCTCTCACAAGACCACAATATACCCTTCAATGAGCTAATACTTCAACCAATAATAGATCTCAAATTGATAAGAGAGAAATAATTCATATCTTCCACTACAGAATTATCGTGTTTCTCAGAGAGCATAGATCTCCAACCACAAAGTTTAGATTTACGACTAGAGAGCTCATATCTATGTCATAAAGGTCATATTTATGTCACCCTTAGAGGTTGGATCTATCTGACAGTTTTTGGATATGTTTGCATAGATCTTATATCAGTAAGCGAAACTTAGATCTTTGCCACAAAATTTAAGATTGGGCCAGCAAAAAGTCAAATCTATGCCACAAACTTCTAGATCAACCCTCTAGAAGTCAAATTTGTAGAATTTTCTCTACAAATTAGCTAGCTCACTGATATCATGTAGAAATTTCACCTGCAGATCCAACTGATATATGCAGTGTACTAAAGCATAATACTAGATCTCCATCTACCATAAACATAGCAGAAGCTTAATTGAACATAAGAAACATCAAGCATGAACACATATAACTCATAAGAAGGAATCAATCACACATAACACAGAATATATCGTTGGGGAAAGCACCAGCATAAAACCCTAACACTATATTATCAATCAAGTGGAGATCCTCAACAACATACAAAAAGAATCAGCTCAATATTTATCCTGCTCTCTCTGTAATCAGAAGATGAAAATCATGGACTACCTAGGCCTCAATATATAGGCTATAAATTGGCCTAATCATACCTATTGTCACCTCAGGTCCAACTACGTAGTCATAGAAGAAAATAGATTCCTTCCTCGTGCAAGGAATACTTACTAGAAATATCCTAGCATCTGATAGTACATTGTCCCTCATCTGATCTCAACTGGGTCTTTGTCTAAACTGCCATGCATTAGTTATTCATGAGGGAATACTCAGTTATCTGAAAATAATAGTTGTCACATGCATGCAAGCATCAACAAACTATATCTCATTAATTTAACAACTTGTTAAATTAATCTAACTAGACTTGACTAAGTTAAACTAAGTCAACTGATCCTCTCAATATAGAATTGAACCTTATCTCCTTCAATCAAGGGATGAATTCCTAAATCAAGAGAGAAAATAATTGCATGATCTCACAAAGACTTCAAGTTTAATTTTCCATAACTAATTAACTCATGGAGATTAATTAATTAATATTTTAAAACTGGGTAGACCAATTCGTTTTACTTCCTATAGTTAGAATAGATAAAAATAGAAGGGACCCAGAATGTATTTTTAGAGGTTTCTATTTTTACAGTTTACCTCTAACCCAAGGTGTGAAATGCCTCATTGAAACTTCTATTTTAGACATGCCTATTTTTAGTAGACTATTTTAGCACTTTCTAAATTTAGCATTTCTTGTTGCACATTTTTCAACACTCCCTCTCAACAAGAAAGGCTTCCTCTCGAACCCGATCATGTAACTCTGGAATTTTCTGCTTGCAACACATCTACCAAGTGCGTTTGCTCCAACAACACTTGGAACAAGAAAAAACTCCCAACTGACCACTCTGTTGGGCTAGAAACATACTTTGATGCTAAATCTCTACATGTTGTTGACAAGTGCTACCTCTCTGACCTCTGCGCTACTACAACATCTCGCACCGTTGCACCCTTCTATGTGCTACCCTGCACTGTTCAACACACTTGTGCCTCTTGCATTATCGCAGCCTGCATGCTCTGCACTATCCTGGGATTCACTACATTGTAGCTCTCTCTGTTGCTCCATCTGCATCTGTCTCTACCCAATTAGTTAGTTCCTGCTACTCCACATCGGGGCTCCCGTAGAAATGCATCATCCTAGAGGCTAGGAACCTCAAGGATCTTGCCCCTCCTCCTTAGGACGATCACCCTATATCGCCCCACCTCCTACCTAGAGGTATGGATGCATGTGATCCCTCTACCCACCTGGCTCGAAGTTTCCCCCTATTGGAGGTCTCTGCATGAGTAGATGTCTCTACTCGATCTCCTCTCAACTTCTCTTGTTGTGGCTGCTCCACAACCTCCTAAAGCTGCTGCACCAATCGTGGCTCCTCCACAATCGTCTAAGACTCCTTCTAGTGCTGCATGTTGAGAGGTAACATACCCTCCCTCTCAACCACCAAGTCTCCATCAGTTGCCTTGCTGCTCAAGGCTTTTCATGCATCTTGAACCTCAAGAGCATATAGGTTCCTGGCTAGCACACCAATCTGTTTCATATTTCCCGCCTTCACGAAATTTTTGGAAAAAAAACTAATTTTAAATCAGCGATATCTCCCTCATCTGAACTCCGATTCAGCCGATTTTTTTTTTGGGGGGGGGTATTTTTCCACAAGGAATCCAAATATTCTATTTAAACTAAGTCAACTGATCCTCTCAATATATAATTGAACCTTATCTCCTTTAATCAAGGGATAAATTCCTAAATCAAGAGAGAAAATAATTGCATGATCTCACAAAGACTTCAAGTTTAATTTTTCATAACTAATTAACTCATGGAGATTAATTAATTAATATTTTAAACTGCTAGTAAGACCAAATTCGTTTTTACTTCCTATAGTTAGACCAAGGATTGCTAAAAATAGGAAGGGACCTAGAAATGCTATTTTTAGAAATTTCTATTTTTTAGCAATTTCACCTCTCACCCAAGGTGGCCAAAATGCTCATTGGCCAAACTGCTATTTTTAGACATGCTATTTTTAGCACTTTCTAAAAATTTAGCATTTTTTGTTGCACATTTTTCAACAAAATCTATGTCATAGGCTTTGTTATCAAGCCACTAGAAGTCTAATCTAAGCCACATATCTTTAGATAAATATCTCTAATCATTGTTATAGGTTTCACACAATGAATTAGACCTTAGTGATAGAAAGAGAATAATTTCTTCCTTGATTAGACTTTAGATTGCTTCTTAAATTACCTTCCCTTGAGTAGGACAAATAGATATGCTTGAGAGGTAAATACATGGAAAGGAGAGAGAGTAACCTCTTGATATAGTTATCAAGGTTATCAGAATAGGTGTCATCAAGAATAATCCTACTTAAATGTCTAGAAGTTCCAACTTGCACTTGTGGAGCCTTCATAAATTACAAAATAATTTTTCTTCTTTAAAAACATGATTTTCTTTCTTTCGATGCCATGTAGAATATGGCTTACAAAATTTATTTTGGCCATGTAAAATATGTGAGAAGGAAATAATAAATAAACTTTTAGGTTACAATAAAAATAATTTTCTCATGAAGACTGACCATAGGCACATTTTCAACATAATGGTCCCATAAATTGATAGGAATTTTTCTATGGAGCTTTTGAGTCACCCCCATGTATTTTGAGTTGTTGATGTGCCCAACTAGTAGTTGTTGCTATTATTGTAGCTATGTTTAGTCTAAGAAGAAAATACTCTTGAGTTGTTGCCACTTCCATGATCATGTATTGATACACTTCCTACATGGAGTTGGTACCATGCCTAAAACCAACAATTTTCTAGATGTGGTGCTATAGGAAAACCGCTACTAGACACACTACATGAATGAGATATAGGTTATAAATTTTGGTTTATTTGCATCCTGTGAGGAAGTGAACCAATTAAATTCTATAAAATGAAGAGGTCAACAACATGGTAAACAATTTTTTTTAGTTGGAATGTGAAGAAGTTGGAAACCTCAGAATAAATTGTGAGACCAAGGAAGTGGTATTTAGGGTTTGCTAACTTTTGGCTTGGACTCTCATGGCTTTGGATTTTGGGAATTTTGGATTATTTCCCATACTTCATTGAATTTTTCTTGTGTTTACCTTGTAGAAAGATGTGATCCCACAAAACATATTTACAATGCCTTTTAAGTAATTTAATATATTTCTTCTCATGATCTTAAACTTCCTTCAATCAATTTTTAGGTAAATATAATTTCTCTTCCATTTCATGAATGACCTTAGGTCTCAAAAATATTTTCCTTTTCAATTTATCCCAACATAATGGTCAAAAACCTAATATTAAAAAAAGTAAATTGGAAAGTAAAACTAAATAGAAAGATAATCATTAAAAACATAATATTGAAGGAAGTAAATTAGAAAATAAAAGAATACAGACACACACACACACACACACACACACATATAATGATTTCCATATATTTATCTTTAAAGAGACCAAAAAAATAAAATAAACAACTCAATTATTACAATTATATACTAAAGCTTGAAATATTTACTCATTAACATATATTACTATGGGTGATTACATATTCATATTTAATCAGTGTTATCAAATAATATATATAACTTTTTTTGTGAAGGTAGCTTATGATAGTGTTCCTTCTTATAACTTTCAACTCACCTTTTCATTAAAATACCCCAAACTTATAATTGTGGATTATATCATGTTATATCTACAGAACTAGCGAAAATATTTTCCTAGGTTTCCCATGGCCATATACAATAGATTCCAGCCTCCATACTGAGTGACGGTACGATGCTACAGAGAAAGAAAAAAAGAAAAAATAAATAAACAATTTTACATTTATCTTCCTTCCTTTACACAGGGTTACATAAAACAATGAATCTACTCTATACCAACTTAATTACTTTTATGCCTTGATTAATCAACCACTGCATCACATGTACAATTTAATAACGGGTCATTGTGTAACGTGATAGTATGCAATCCAAAAATTCTTTTATTTATAATTGAAAAGAAATGCGGCAATATACAATCCAGAAATGATTTTATAAATAAATGAACAAATTAATAATTTCTAAGTATTTTTTCTCAGTAAAACTACGCTATTATATTATGTACAGTGAAACTTTTACAGACGTGAAATCATTGTGTCCATGGCCAACTGTGGCAATTTGGACTCAGTTTACCCAGCACAAAAAAACATTGCCCACACCGGGGCTTCGTACCTAGACTTGAGCTAATCATGAAAGGACAAAATGACCAGACTAGACGAATTAGTCCCACGCAGGGGCACAAAATTAGAGCAATACTACCCTCGCAGGGGTGCGGAAACAAAACAAGACTACCCACGCAGGGGCCTCATAAGACTCTCGGCGATTTGCCTAACAGGCAATGCAAAAACCAACAAAAGAAGCAGAAGCTTTGGATATGAAACTAGAAAATTAAGAACAGAGCCATGAACCATGACAGAACCTGAGTAGAGCTGGATGACGAGGATGTGAGCCAGCTGAGTGCTACTCCGGGGGCTTTTCCTCGACCACCCTACACCATCAATATTTCTCTCGCAGTGCATCCCATTCGTCCTCATCGTCCTCCTTTGAAGTCGATACTTTCTGGTTTTGAGGGCTGCTAGGAGCTTGCTCAGGTGCCTCCTCCAGTTTCTTCCCTTCCTCCGCTGAGCTTCCACCTGGGGCTTTCTCCTGTCTCCTCGAATCTCTTTCATCTTCCTGGGGCTCCTCGATGAACAAAACCGAGACGTGTGCATTGATATGTGGTTTGTCCATCGAGCTGGCAAATGTGAAGATGGCTGAGCCAAATGCAGGTGCAGGGGCTGGTTCTTGATAGAACGCCTCGCCTCGAAAAATTGACTAACTTGGATGGGGTTGGCCTGAACCCCTTCGTGGCAGCGACAACGACAGCAAGGAAGGCGAGGCCTTGAGGATGGAGGATGAGACGACCTTCCTCGAGCAGGTCCTCTCCTTCGAACCATCCTTGCAGGAGCAGCGGGCCCTTGTTGAATTGCAGGCTCAGGGTGGAAGCACGGTAGGAGACTGCCGCGAACCAAATTTGCAGACTAGTAATGCAAGTACCCCTCAACTGAATGTAGCCACCATCCCACTCAATGCAAACCTCCCTCAACAGACAGCAAACGCCATTCCACTGAGCGCAGATGCCCCTCCAAAACAGAGTGCAAATGCTTCCCTTCTGGAGCAAAGTCCTGTGGAGTGTATCGGTGCACAGCGTAATGAACCCTGTGGCCCGGATCAACACACAATTTAACAACACCTTCCCTCCCTTGGTTTCTGTCCACCATAACTGCAAATTGCAATATCTCCCTTTCACCCAACATTGCATTGAATGCAAATTCAGGCGCTCTCTGTACCGACCTTCCATGGCGGCAAGTAGATATGAAGTCTTGCCTCAGGCACGCGAAGGCACATGGCTGTCATGTGGCCTTGCCATGACACCCGTCCAATCACCCACATCCGAGGAATAATTTCTAAGTATTAAATAACCCATGAGTTTTATTTTTTAAAAACTGTCAAAATTATCATACTCTTTTAATCAATCCATCCAACATACCATTTCTACCTGTATCCACTGTTCATATCTAATACAAGAGTAACATTTACCATTCATTACAATACTCAGATAATCCTAAATAATATAACAAGGATGTCAGACAACATGAATAATTGTAAAATAAATTCAAAATTAACAAATGACATACATACTTCTCCAAACCACCAGAATTCAAAACTCTAACCGTAATACCAACTCGAATACCCTGGGATGAGCAATTTTCCACCCAACCATGAACCTCTACCACAGGTTCTCCCCCAAGCTGAGATCTCCTTACCCTAGAATCAACAAACTTGTGATTCTAGTTAAGGCATTTTTTATGCCTTACTTCCCTAGCAAACTTTCCTTAGCGGTGTCCCACTTTCTCGGGTCTGTCATACCCATTGCCTAGGCTTTTCCTATTTGAAAAAAAGCATATATTTTTCTGTTGAAGCCCACCTTTTTCCCCCATGGTGCTTTATTCACCCTTTCCTCAATGATGTTTCCCCACATTGAGGGATTTACTAGATTTTTCTCTCCCAATCTAATCAAATCACATTAATCCACTCCTAGGGCGTTTTAGGAGTAAATAAGGGAAGCTTATCCTTTCCATGTTTTTGGGTAAGGATCTCATTAACCCACGTTCATTCCTAAGAAATAACCATGTTTATTTTTATTATTCAATTCACTTTAATGCATCGCCATGAAGTATTTAAAATTTAAGGTTTTTATGGCTTCCTAGCCATCATATTAAAAATAATTCATTCCAAATACATAATATTTACATAACCACATAGGGGTATTACATCTTCCCGTTCTAAAAGGATTACATCATCCTCAATGTTTATTCTTTTCTCGCCCCATTTTTTAATAATTCTAGGTAGGATTCTTTCACAACATTCCCATGCTCCCCAGTAGCCTCTTCAGGTGTAAAGTATCTTCACTATACTTTAACCTGAGTGACGACCCGATTCCGAAGAACGGTCTCTTTCTGATCCAAAATACGGAGAGGCTCTGGAAGAAAGTCTCCTTCGGGTTCCATCGGTATCAAATTCCTGTCAATTACTTGAGACTGGTCATGGATATATTTTTTTAACATTGATACATGAAATACATTATGAACTTTAATATGATTGGGTAGAGCCAGCTGATATGCTACTAAACCAACTCAGTCTAGAATTTCAAAAGAACCATAAAACCGTGGTGCTAGCTTGGCACAACTACCAATTTTGAGGGTAATTTCCTGGGTTTTACCTGCAAGTATACATGATCTCCAATATTAAATTATTATGAGACCCTTTGATGTTTGCATATTTTTTTGTGTGTCTTGAGATGTTTTGATATTCTTTCATTTTTTTCACACTATCTGTTCCATTTCTTGCAATGCTTTAGGTCCCAATATCAATTTATCCTCTGGCTGACCCTAGCTAAGTGGCATATATAAAGCTTCAAAAGAACTCATTTTGATGGAATCTTGGTAGTTATTGTTGTATGCAAAATTTTCTAAATGCAGAAAATCCTCGCATTTAGTGGGTTTCTCCATTACAAATATGCGTAACATATCTTCTAAGATTTGACTTACCCTTTTACTTTTTCCGTCCGTTTGGGGATGATAGGTAGTACTAAAATTTAATTAAGTCCCCATGCCCCCAAATAGAGGTTTCCATAAATTAGAGGTAAATTTAGCATCTTTTTCCGACACTATCATTTTTGGTATACCATGTAGTTGGAAAATTTCCTTCATGAAAGTGTTGGCAATTTGTGTTGTTCCAAAGGTAGAGTGCATTGGTATAAAATGTGTCGCTTTAGTGAATATGTCCACCACCACCATGATGGAATCATGTTGATACTTTATTCTTGGTAAACCTTAAAAACCATTGTAATTACTTCCCATTTCCATTGAAGAATGGGTAATGGATTTATTAATCCTACAAGATGTTGGTGCTCTATTTTTACTTGTTGCACTCCAAGCATTTTTCCAAATATTCTACCACTTCACATTTCATTCCTAGCCAAAACAAGTTTTTCCTTAATACTGTTATCATTTTCTGGTATCCTGGGTGACCAACATATGGCTTATTGTGGTATTCATCCAATATCATTTGTTTCAACATGGCCACATTAGGAATATACAATTTGTTTTGATAAGTTAATAATTTTTTAGCATTTTCAGCATATCCTAAAACTTCTTTTTGCTGTATTTTTTGCTATATTTCTTGATATTGAGGATCTTGTTGTAACCCATGTTTAATTTGTTTTACAAAATATGTACTAGTACTGCTCACAGAACTGCCTACCAAAGCATGAGCATGTCTACTTAGAGCATTTGCAATTTTGTTTTCCTTTCCTTTTATGGGTTTTATATCAAATTCTAATTCGCTAAGGAAAACTAACCACCTCGATTTCCTAACATTTAAGTCAAGATAATTAAAGAAGTATTTCAAACTGATATGATACGTCACCAACATGAACTTCTTTCCCAATAAATAGTGCCTCCACAGTTTTAGAGCGTGTATTATTTCTACCAATCTAAATCATATACAACATGATTCTATTGGGGTTTTTTTTCATCTTTCTAGATTCATAGGTTATTACTACATTATCCTACATTAACACACCCCCAAGTCCCTCTAAACAAGCATCAATACAAACAGTAAATTCCTTATTTGGATTTGAAATTTTTAATATAGGGGTTGTCGTTAACAATTGTTTCAATTTGTCAAAGCTTTCTTGGCATTTTGCTATCCATTCAAACTTTACTCCTTTCTTCTACAAGGAGGTAATGGGGTAAACTAATTTTCAAAATCCTTCTACAAATCTTTGATAATATCCAAGAATCCCCATAAATGAGCGAACTGCTGACACATATTTATGACTCGGC
Source organism: Pinus taeda (assembly GCA_000404065.3). Classification (NCBI taxonomy): domain Eukaryota; kingdom Viridiplantae; phylum Streptophyta; class Pinopsida; order Pinales; family Pinaceae; genus Pinus; species Pinus taeda. The sequence goes on from APFE030595956.1 coordinate 67,175, forward strand.
CAATCTATGATAGCCTTCACCTTTTCGGGGTGCACAGCTAATCCTTCTTTGCAAATAATGTGTCCGAGATACTAAATTATGTTTTTGTAAAACTCATATTTGTTGATTTTTCCATTTATCTCATGTTCTCTTAAGGTCTATAATACTAATCTAAGATGTTCTTGGTGTTCCTCCTCATATTTAGAGTACACTAGGATGTCATCTATGAATACTAACACAAATTTGTCAAGATATTTGTGAAGGACACTATTCATTAAACACATGAAGGTGGATGGTGTGTTAGTGAGTCCAAGTGATATCACTACGAACTCATAATTTCCGTATCGAGTTTTAAAATTTGTTTTATGGATATCCTCATCTTTTATCCGCAACTGATGGTAACTAATTCTTAAATCATTTTTTGAAAAAATAGTTGTTTCCCTTACCTAATCAAACAAGTCACCGATTCAAGGTAGTGAATATTTATTTTTGATAGTTAACTTATTCAAATGTCTATAATCGGTGCACATTCTAAATGTTCTATATTTCTTTTTGAAAAAATATCACAACCCCCCCCTACCGAAGGTGGACACACTAGGTCTAATATAACCCTTATCTAGTAGTTCTTGTAGCTGCAATTTCAACTCCAGTAGCTTTGGTATGCTCATTATATATGGTGCTCTAGATATGACGGTAGCATCTAGTACCAAATCGATAGTGAAATCGATATCTCTATGAGGGGGTAACTGAGGAATTTCCTCCATAAAAACATCTAGAAATTCTCTTATGACTGGTGTAGTCTCTAACCTTTATTTTTCTATTTGTTGTTCATTTTTTTCCATGTGCACCATGTACACATGACATACTTTGCTTGTTGTCCTTTTTAACTGTAAAGATGATATTTTCCGGACTGATATCAGTTTTTTTTTTCCTCTTACCAATTTGAATCAGCCATTTTGGTCTACACAACTTAGAGTTTTCCATAAACGGTCTATGACAACTTTCTGGTTTTCAAGCAAGTCCATCCTAATTAGTATATCATACGATCCTAAAGGAAAAATATTTAGCTTCACTTCAATGGAATAACCATTGAAATTTACATGACATTATGTTAATTGATGTGTTACTTTCCATTTGGTACCCATGGCTAATTGTATTAGGCATGCATTTTAGTACTCTTTTGGTGACAGTTTACATTTTTCCATAGTTTGGGGGTTAATATAACTTAAACCAGCCCCCCAATCAATTAAAACAGAAACGGGTTGATTTTGTATTTTACCTTCTTTTTCAATCATGGTAGATTGATGCTCAGCCTGTCTATCCTATAATGTAGCACTAATTCTCAAAAAATTTCTAGACACATCATTTACAGTAGTTACTTCTTGTACTGCTTGAACATTTTGAATTGATTTTGGATTATGCAGACATTCCCTGAGCAAATATGGTTCGCCAAAATCCTAGCAATTCAACAGTTCTAATTTTTTACCTCCTATAACCTTTTTGTTGCTCAGTTCCATGGCCTTGGACCCCAAATGAGACTGAGATAGCTGATTTACACTTCCCTTGTTAAACTTCTTTCTCTATTGTTCCTTACCAAATTGTTTGTAGTAGGGAGCTTTCTGTCTTTTTATATTCATGACAACTTTTTTTTTATCCTTATTTTGCGATGGTTTTTCCCCTCCATTTCTATTTTTGAGTTGTTGATAACATAATCTATCTTCCCTTATTGCTTCATCCATCGTTTTATGATTGTCAAATTCAATCCTGTATTTGTAGGATGTTGGTAAACAGTTTAGAAATATTTGCACTTTTGCGTTCTCCTCTTTAATATAGGGCACATACCTTAGTAAGTTTGCAAATTTTGTAACAAAATCATCCATGGTAAGATGTACTAACCTCGGTTCAGGAATTCCTTAGCACAATCATGATAATAACATTCGCTCAGGTACTGAGATTTAAACTGCTTCGGAAATTCCTCTCAAGACACGGTCTTTTCCTCTAATAGGTGTATACTTTTAGCCTCTTCCCACCACATAGTGGCCTTTCCCTATAGCTGGTAAATAACTAGTGGCGCCTTCAAATTACTTTCATATTAATACACCTGGAAGTATTTAATCATGTTAAGTATCCATTCTTCCACATCTTCCTCCCTTTCCCCATCAAAAGTTGGGGGTTTAATTTTATGAAATTCTCCATGCAACTCCAATTTCTTCTTTTCCTTATGTTATTTTGAATATTTTCTATCTGATTCTTCAGCACATTCAGATTTCTCTGACTCCATTTCAACCTCTATCCATTTCAACCCTTCAGGTTCCACACTTTTATGACTAGATTTTTCTGTCATATCCCTTATCCTATGTTCATGTTCATCACTAGCTCTCAAGAGCCGTTCATTTCTATTTCGGAGCTGCATGAGTTCCTGTTACAGGATTTTATAATTTCCATTAACTGGGATTTTGGTGTGGTGATATGTCTTCCTAATTGTATATATAACTCCTCTTCACCTATAATGGCTGGAGGAGACTATTTGGCCATTCTAAGCAACATGCTTCACCTATGTACCAAAAAAAAAACTTACTATCAACCTTTGGTTTAATTTTGCAAACCATTTATTCCTTTTTTTTTCCTATTTTTTTTCTCTGTGATGATCCATGGTAGGCCCATTATTTAAAACTAGGCTCTGATACCACTTGTCAAGTCCCTCAGTTGTACATGCATTTTTTTTTACATGTATACTTAACTGTCTCTAATCACCATTCGTGTCACATACCCCCTTAGCCTAATTTGACAATTACCTACTAAGCTTCCATTCCTTAAATTTACTTCGATTAAAGTTAGATTCAATAGTCACCACAAGTATAATTATTCCATCATTACATGAACAAATATGTATCATGCAACTATACTCATATTCTTCAAAATTCGACAACATCAAAAGTAATGAACCATACACCCTAGGCACAATACTACAAACTCCTTCTATGCCTTAATAAATCCATGATGTGGAATTTTACATTCAATTACAAGACTTACATTTCAAATCAACCCTAAAGCATAAATTACAAATTGGAGAAGAGAATCAATCACGGCATGTAACCATTAAGATTCTTTGATGACTTAGCATAAGCATTAACGAAAAGTTATTTTGATTCTACTGTAGCCAGCATGGCCATGAATCATGATCATAGTCCTACTGGCATAATTGACAATATTATTGACATAGATCTTATGAAATTCCTTAGTGGATGCAATTCCCATTATGCATAATTCATAACATAGATAACCTGAACCATAGGCTTACAACATAATTGTTCTACATCTATCGTTGTCTCATGCATAAATATTCACCACCTTATAAATAGAGATATCACATAAGTTTAGAGATGTACTATGTTCCTTCATAAAATTTAATTGTGATTAAATTTAGATTCAATAGTTATCCCATGCATCCGTATATAATCATCTCATCAATAAAGTTAGTACAAGCAATTCTACAATTAGTAACATGTGCTAGACAGCTCCTTGACTGAAGTATTAATAACTACCTACTATGCTCCCATAACTGAATCTACACTTGGACGCAATAAGGGTCACATGCATAAGAATTTAATCATCCTCATTAATAAAGAAAACACATACGACTATACATTCGAGTTGAGTGATTCAACAACATAAAATGTAAGGAGTAAACATACAGTACATCCCATGCAAGTGGTTTAGACAAGAGAAATTGGAAAGAATGTCACTTAGATAACCGAGCACCCCCACCCAACCTAGAACTGACTTTCACCAATTCACCCCCAAGACAAGAGTCCTTGCCACGGATCAACTACCTCTTTTTGATCTCTTCAATGGGTACTTAATACCCTCTTTCATGATATGGTTTCCATTAGCGACGTCCTACTTTTATGGATCTTTTTATCCATTTACCTAGGCTTTTCTCAGAAAATATCGCCACTCTCTCCTACGAGGCTTTTCCTCATAAAATCTTGCCTTTCTCTCCTGCAAGGCTTTTATGTTTTTCTTAAACTTACCATATTTCTTAAGCTAATTAACTTAATGGATATTTATCTCCAATCCATCAAGCGTATCTATAATTGGATCTAGAAGCCTTATCATGAAAGAATTTTCCCTTCCCATTTACCAATGGGATTTGGTAAGAATATCATCTCTTGTTGTATCACTTTTCCAAGTGATTAATTTATTTTATTTATGTAATAATAAAGTATTTACTTTTCTTGTTACATATCAGACCTAGCTTAGATTTAGGTTTCCAGATTTTTACATACAATGGAGGGGTGTTGCATACTCCCCCCCTTAAATTTACACCGTCCTCAGTGTATTACTGCATCTTACGATATTATTTCCTCGTTCACAGGTAGTTGTTTCTGAATTTACACCCTCCCATAGCCTTTCCATTTGATGCAGATCTTCTGATATAAATCAGTTATAAAGGAGTTCTACCAGTACATCTCCTTCCATTGCTACCTGTAACATTTGTTTCAATCCATTTTGTGAGAGATTTTAGATGCAGAAACTCAACTTTGTTTACTGGAGTTAATATCATAACTTGATATTCAGTACTAATGTTTGAGTAACTACAGGTTATGTTTCCCATTATTTAAATACATTCCTCATTTTCATTGTATTTGAAGAAATTCCTTTTCTTCCCCTACATTCTTCCAATTCCTTTGTGTTTTTGTCAAACACTTGCTTCCTGCAGTTTTCCTGCATTAGTCACAAGTCAAATGAGAATTTTCGATTAATCACGTATTAAATATCATATCCAATCAGCTCAACATAACCATAAAAAACATACTCCATATATAAACAACATAGAGTAGAACCATATGTCATATGTATACTAAGGCTGGAGAAAAAATATAGATACTTATCCTTAGTTTCCAACACCAATTCTTAGTTTCCACTTTTATCCTTCTTCTATACACACTCTAGATCACTTGCCTTACCAGGAAATGACCCAGTGTCTTCTCTTCTACCAGTGCACCCGCACATAGTGTGCATTACACACAACTATACACTCCATATATCATCATGCATCCATACCAGTACCATATGTACCATTTGTACACAATACCACCAGTACAACTTGTATACCATACCAATGTCCACAGCATCACTTGCGCAGTATATACCTCATCCACATGTTTGCAACCATGTTAGTATTATGCCAAAAGTTACCTTAATTATTCATATTACCTTTAGGCAAGTTCTATCAAACCATTCTTGGTTTGTCGATTGGGGAATCAGGAATTCATGAACTTATTTGACTTCTACAACCAGAGTATAACTGAATTTTTTTATGTCAAAGTATTCAAGTGATTTTACTTTTTCATGTATCTTGTGGTTGCAGGAAATTTTCAGCAAATGATAACATAGATGTATAATACAAAATTACAAAACCAATAACTTTGAGTTTTGATATTGAATTTGTCCTTTAGACAAGGTTTTAACAACAATGGAATATGACTACCACTTAATCATAAAGCAGATTATTGACTATGATGGTTAGTCTATCATAGATATTAGAAGTCTAATAAAACCTTAACTTTGTCTTTAGCCAAGAACATAATTTTTTGGTACTTAATGTACTCCACATGTAAACTAATCATGTCATATGGTTTACTGTTGTTCATTTTACATTTCTTCCAACACCTTGTTGGCCATGTATAATTCAGTGTATGTCAAAAACCAATTGAACAATTAGTATGCAAATACATATATTTCTCATATATGAGTTATAAATGAAGGTGATAATATTCTCAATTTCACACCTATTATGTTTTAGATACTATGCGTTCCAGGGTGTGAACCTTGGTCCTTAGTACGTTGATACCCCACTTTAACATTAGTTCATGAGCTGGTAGCATATAGTCATATATTGTCCATGCAATTGTTATGTTGCCATATTCCAAACAAGACAACACTATCAATGAAATCTGACACGTAGACCTCTCCAAGATTGTTTTATAAGAAATAGTGGTACAAAATATGCTTCTAAGACTGTACTATGATTTGAACAATTATCTTTGCACATAACAATCTCGCTTACGAATACCACTTAACCATCCAATATGGTTAAAGCATCATATTGATTCAACAACGAGTTGTTGTATGGTTTATTATTCTCTCTTCTATAACCTTTTATATGTCACTCCTTTGCATTATTTTATTACTAGCATAAGATCCTTAGATCCTCATAAGTTGTTGTAATGTGAAACCTTTTGTGTTTATCAAGAAATTGTTAATTATTTTGGACAAATCATGCTTCGAATATAGGGTACTTATTACTATTCATTAGGCTGCATTTGAATTGCTGTATTTTTAATTTAAGTGCATCAGCACCACCATATCCAATTTTTTTTTCATATAGTGTTTATATATACACACAGATCATTTTAATATTATCACTTCCCACATGAAGTACCTTTGTAAAATCTACAATCCTTCTACTAAAAGCATATTTTTCTTGCTTCAGATTGGAAATATTCCAATTGGTAAGATATCAGCAGGACTCCATCCATACCCGGATTGTATGCACATCAGGATTGTGAAGTTTGTGATTGCATGAATTGATTTAACACATTAGAGTTTGGGTAAACTTAAGAATGTGGCCTTGAACTTGCATTTAATATTGCCTTACTAGTATTAATTGCAAGCCTTAGGAGCTGCTTTTATATTTCCATTATGTATTGGTACTTTTGGGTGCCAGTCCCATTGACCTACTTATGAAGGTCATACAATTATTAATGTATGATGTCTTCATGCATACAGTAAGTTGTATTTCATGTGTGCATACTCTTCACAACTCTAATCCTAATTTAGTCTAGATTTGAACATATAATTTTTCTTCTTATTTATATTAGTTATAATTATTTCGATATGTTTTTACCCAAAGATACATGTAGGTATGAAATATGCATATGTTACTGAATATAATAACCTAGTAAGGTTAAGTTCCCTTCAATAGTATTTTCCCAATGACAAAACTACATTCCAAATGGATTGCATCATTACATGTAGACACATCAATCAAAATATTAAGTTGAAGGACAATTTTTAAAATACATAGTCTCCGACCACTTACATAGACCTGTTTTTTATGAGTTTAATTATTTTTCATGGGAATTTCCTAGACATATACGCATTCAATTTAATATACTTTTGATAGAATGTTATGAAGTTATTTCGAGTGATTTATATGAATTCCGTCTAAAAAAAAATCCATAAGGGTTTAACATTTCTGCCCTTCATATTTCAAGATCTCTATACACAAAATTTATTTCAATAAGTTATGTCCTTGACTGGACTATCTTTACCAACATTAGTCTGTATTTTATTAAGCTATGTCCTTGAATAGAAAACATAAAACTCATACTTTGATTTTAATATGAGTAGAATGATATGATATGACCATAACATTAAATTTCATCAAATTTTTAATCCAATCACTTATTCACCTCCTATTTATTCATTATTTTCATTACATAATATATCCATTATTCTTCCTAAGTTGGTTATATGCTTTACTCCTCTTATGTCGAGGAATTCAGTATTTGAACCTTCTCATTCTTTAATGATATATATATTATTCTTACAGATGTACTACATGTCATTAACATTGTGGATATAGCATCCCTCTTTCGATGCACTAACCATACCTTACAATTATTACAAAATTGTTTATTTCTTATGTTCTGCGATGAACATTCACAAGATAATTCAACAATAACTTAAGTTTTGGAGAACATATAATGAAATAAAAATTTAGTATCCATATATATCCCAACACCTAATTAAGTAGGCAAAATACATCAGTGGCCAATTTGTCCATTTCTACTTATTGAGATTTATCAATATGTTAATTGTGGTTAGTCTTTGTATTACTCTCAGTTTCACCACATCGCTACAAGGTTCTATGTTATATAACCACATTGCAAAATTATTTATCCCATCTAATTTTTTCCAGTTTTTTTCTTCGCTCCACCTTACTACCATAGCTATCGAAAGACTTGAATATTTAATATAGGTGTAAGGATTAAATCCAAACTTGTTTATTTATATACACAATATTCCCATATACACTTTATAAATGTAATTAATGAATTATAAAACAATTATAGTTTACTATTTTACCTTATTGTATCAAGATTCAAATACCCATATAATTTGAATCTCCAAACATAAATTATAAATCCCCGAATATTTTGTAAATTTCCAATTACATTGTAAATTTCTAGCTATATTGTAAATTTCCAATATGTCTTTCCGGGAATGTGCATCGTCTGTTTACAGACCTGATTTCCAAATCCAACACCACATATAAGTAATATCCTTCCGATGATGAGCATGATAAGATGCTCTGCGGTAGCATTCAAGACGACTCCAAAAAGAAAGAAAGCGTCAGCAATAAACATGGTCGGTCTCCAGCTAAATCTTCTGGTATAGGACACACAAAAAATGTCACAACCAAACTGGCTAAGTACACAGATGAAGTAAAGAGTTGCAATCTTTTATTATCGTACTTGAAGTAATCTTTTTCCTTCACCTCATACTTTTTTCATGCAACCACGGGGAAGAATTAAACGAGAAGGTCATCTATGTCGATCACTTCGCCTGAAATTCCTATATCGTATCCAACCATTAAGTTTCTACTTGCAGCAATTATACAAGTTGTAATTACATGAACCGGTGTGAAGCCCTCGAATTCCACACTCGTAAACCCTGTTGGGGCGGAAAACTCTCCAACAACCATTTTTCTTGGATTAAAATTTCAACACAAAACACAAAAGAAACTCATCAAAGAGGTATACAATTATCACAACCTTTCCATAGACTTAAAACATAATCGTTCTACATCTATCATTGTCTCATGCAAAAATATTCACCGCCTTATAAACAGAGATATCACATATGTTTAGAGATGTACTATGTTCCTTCACTAAATTTAATTGTGATTAAATTTAGATTCAATATTTATACCATGCATCCGTATATAATCATCTCATCAATAAAGTTAGTACAGACGATTCTACTTATGCATAGTGGTCACATGCAGATTCTACCATTAGTAACATGTTCCAGATAGCTCCTTAACCTAAGTATTAATAACTACCTACTATGCTCCCATCACTAAACATACACTTGGATGCAATAGGGGTCACATGCATAAGAATTTAATCATCCTCATAAATAAAGAAAACACATAGAACTATACATCTGAGTTGAATGATTCAACAACATAAAATGTAAGGAGTAAACATACAGTACATCCCATGCAAGTGGCTCAGCCAAGAGAAATTGGAGAGAATGTCACTTAGAGAACTAAGCACAGCCACCCAACTTAGAACTGACTTTCACCAATTTACCCCCGAGCCGAGAGTTCTTGCCCCAGATCAACTGCCCCCTATTGATCTCTTCAATGTGTATTTAATACCCTCTTTCATGATATGGTTTCCATTAGTGGCGTCCCACTTTTATGGATCTTTTTATCCATTTGCCTAGGCTTTTCTCATAAAAATTCGCCTTTCTCTCTTAGGAGGCTTTTCCTCATAAAAGCTTGCCTTTCTCTCCTGCAAGGCTTTCATGTTTTTCTTAAACTTAGCATATTTCTTAAGCTAAGTAACTTAATGGATATTTATCTCCAATACATCAAGCTTATATAGAATTGGATCTAGAAGCCTCATCATGAAATAATTTTCCCTTCCCATTTACCAATGGGATTTGGCATGAATCGCATCTCTTGGTGTCTCACTTTTCCAAGTGATTAATTTATTTTATTTAGTTAATAATAAAGTATTTAATTTTCTTATTACGCATCAGAGCTAGCTTAGATTTAGGTTAGCAGATTTTTACATACAATGGAGGGGTGTTACGCACTCCCCCCCTTAAATTTACACCATCCTCGGTGTATTACTGCATCTTACAATATTATTTCCTCATTCACAAGTAGTTGTTTCTAAATTTACATGCACCAATAGCCTTGTCGTCTGATGCAGATCTTCTGATATATATCAGTTATAAAGGAGTTCTACCATTACATATCCTTCCGTTGCTACCTATAACATTTGTTTCAATCCATTTTGTGAGAGATTTTAGATGCAGAAACTCAACTTTGTTTACGGCAGTTAATATCATAACTTTATATTCAATACTACTATTTGAGTAACTACAGGTTATGTTGCCCATCATTTAAATACAATTCCTCATGTTCATTGTACTTGAATAAATTCCTCGTCTTCCCCTACATTCTTCCAATTCCTTTGTGTTATTTTCAAACACTTGCTTCCTGCAATTTCCCTGCGTTAATCACAAGTCAAACAAGCACTTTTGACTAATCACATGTATAAAATATCATATCCATTTAGCTCAACATAACCTTCAAAATCATACTCCATATGAAACCAACATAAAGTAGAACCATATGTCATATGCATACTAAGACTGAAGAAATATACAGATACTTATCCTTAGTTTCCAATACCAATTCTTAGTTTCCACTTTTATCCTTCCTAGGTACACACTCTGGATCAGTTACCTTACCAAGAAATGAGCCATTGTCTTTTCTTCTACCAGCGCACCCGCACACAGTGTACATTACACACAGCTATACACACCATATATCATCATGCATCCATACCAGTACCATATGTACCATTTTTACATAGTACCACCTGTACAACTTGTATACCATACCATTATCCATAGCATCACCTGCACGACATATCCCTCATCCACATGTTTGCAACCATGTTAGTATTATGCCAACAATTACTTCAATTATTCATATTACCTTTAGGCAAGTCTGATCAAACCGTGCTTGGTTTGTCGATTGGAGAGAATAAGGAATTCATGAACCTATTTGACTTCTGCAACCAAAGTATACCTGAAATTTTTTATGTCAAAGTATTCAAGTGATTTTATTTTTTTCATGTATCTTAAGGTTGCAGGAAATTTTCAGCAAATGATAACATTTATGCATAATACAAATTTACAAAACCAATAACTTTGAGTTTTGAGATTGAATTTGTCCTATAGACAAGGTTTTAACAACAACATAAGATGACTTCCACTTAATCATAAAGTAGACTATTGACTATGATGGTTAGTCTATCATAGATATTAGAAGTCTAATAATAACCTTAACTTTGTCTTCAGCCAAGAACATAATATTTTGGTACTTAAAGTACTCCACATATAAACTAATCATGTCATATTCTTTACTATTGCTATTTTTACATTTTTTCCAATACCTTGTTGGCCATGAATAATTCAGTGTATGTCAAAAACCAATTGAACAATAAGTATGCAAATAGATATATTTCTCATATATGAGTTATAAATGAACGTGATTATATTCTCAATTTCAAATATTAATTTTTTAGGTACTATGTGTTCCAGGGTGTGAACCTAGATCCTTAGTATGTTGATACCCCACTTTAACACTAGCTCATGACATGGTAGCATATAGTTCATAAATTTTCCATGCAAGTGTTATGTTGCCATATTCCAAACAAGACAACACTATCAATAAAATCTGACAGGCAGACCTCTCCAAGATTGTATTATAAGAAATAGTGGTACAAAATATGCTTCTAAGATTGTACTATGATTTGAACAATTATCTTTGCACATAACAATCTCGCTTACCAATACCACTTAACCGTCCAATATGGTTAAAGCATCACATTGACTTAATAACGATTTGTTGTATGGTTTATTATTCTCTCTTATATAACCTTTTATATGTCACTCATTTGCATTATTTTATTACTATCATAAGATCCTTAGATCCTCATAAGTTGTTGTAATGCGAAACCTTTTGGGTTTATCAAGAAATTATTAATTATTTTGGACAAGTCATGCTTCGAATCTAGGGTACTTCTTACTATTCATTAGGCTCCATTTGAATTGTTGTATTTTAAATTTTAGTGCATCAGCACCACCATATCCAAATTTTTTTTCATATAGTGTTTATATATACACACAGATCATTTTAATATTATCACTTCCCACATGAAGTACCTTTGTAAAATCTACAATCCTTCTACTAAAAGCATAGTTTTCTTGCTTCATATTGGAAATATTCCTATTGTTAAGATATCAACAGGACTCCATCCATACTCGGATGGTATGCACATCAAGATTGTGAAGTTTATGATTGCATGACTTGATTTGACACATTGGAGTTTGGGTAAACTCAAGAATGTGACCTTGAACTTGCATTTAATATTGTCTTACTAGTACTAATTGCGAGCCTTAGGAGCTGCTTTTATACTTCCATTATGTATTGGTACTTTTGGGTGCCAGTCCCATTGACCTACTTATGAAGGTCATACAATTAGTAATGTATGATGTATTCATGCATACAGTAATTTGTATTTCATGTGTGCATACTCTTCACAACTCTAATCCTAGTTCAGTATGGATTTGAAAATATAATATTTTCTTCTTATTTATATTAGTTACAATTATTTCGATATGGTTTTACTCAAATACACTTGTAGGTATGAAATATGAATATATTGCTGAATATAATAACCTAGTAAGGTTAAGTTCCATTCAATAGTATTTTCCCAGTGACAAAACTACATTCCAAATGGATTGCATCATTACATGTAGACACATCAATCAAAATATTAAGTTGAAAGACAATTTTTAAAATACATAGTCTCCTACCACATACATAGACCTGCCCTTTATGAGTTTAATGATTTTTCATGGAAATTTCCTAGACATATACTCATTCAATTTCAGATACTTTTGATACAATGTTATGAACTTTCTAAAAGTGATTTATATGGATTCCATCTGCATTTGTTTTTTGTAAGGGTTCAGCATTTTTACCCTTCATATTTCAAGATCTCTATACACATAGACTTTATTTCAGTAAGTTATGTCCTTGACCAGACTATCTTTACCGACATTAGTATGTATTTTATTAAGCTATGTCCTTGCATCGAAAACATAAAACTCATACTTTGATTTTAATATGAGTAGAATGATATGATGACCATATCATTAAATTTCATCAAATTTTTCATCCAAACAATTATTCACCTCCCCTATTTATTAATAATTTTCATTACATAATATATCCAATTATTCTTCCTAAGTTGGTTATATGCTTTACTCCTCTTATGTGGAGGCATTTAGTATTTGAACCTTCTCATATATATATATATATATATATAATATTATATTATAATATATATATATATAATATATATATTATTCTTATAGATGTACTACTTGCCATTAGCATTGTGGGTATAGCATCCCTCTTTCGATGCACTAACCATACTTTACAATTACTACAAAATTGTTTATTTCTTTTGTTCTACGATGAAAATTCACAAGAGAATTCAACAATAACTTAAGTTTTGGAGAACATATAATGAAATAAAAATGTAATATCCATATAAATCTCAACACCTAATTAAGTAGGCAAAATACATCAGTTACCAATTTGTCCATTTCTACTTATCGAGATTTATCAATATGTTAATTGTGGTTAGTCTTTGTATTACTCTCAATTTCACCACATCACTGCAAGGTTCTATGTTGTATAACCACATTGCAAAATTATTTATCCCATCTAATATTTTCTGCTTTTTTTCTCTACTCCACCTTGCTACTATAGCTATCGAAAGACTTGAATATTTAATATAGGTGTAAGGATTAAATCCAACCTTGTTTATTTATATAGACACTATTAACATATACACTTTATAAATGTAATTAATGAATTATAAAACAATTATAGTTTACTATTTGACCTCATTGTATCAAGATTCAAATACCCATATAATTTGAATCTCCAAACATATTATAAATCCCCAAATATTTTGTAAATTTCCAATTATATTGTAAATTACTAAATATATTGTAAATCTCCAATATGTCTTTCCAGGATTGTGCATCGTCTGTTTATAGACTTGATTTCCAAATCCAACACCACATCTGAGTAATATGCTTCCGGTGAAGAGCATGATAAGATGCTCCACGGTAGCATTCAAGACGACTCCACAAAGAAATAAAGTGTTGGCAATAAGCATGGTCAGTCTCCAGCTAAATCTTCTGGTGTAGGATGCAAAAAAAAGTACGACCAAACTAGCTAATTACAGAGATGAAGTAAAGAGTTACAATCTTTGATTATCGTACTTGCAGTAATCGTTTTCCTTCACCTCATGCTTTTTTGCACGCAACCACAAGTAATAATTAAATGAGAAGGTCATCTATGCCAATCACTCCACCTGAAATTCATATATCGTAGCCAACCATTAAGCTTTCACTTACAGTGATGATACATGTTATAATGACATGAACCGGTGTGCAGCCCTCGAATTCCATAGTCGTAGACCCTGCTGGGGCAGAAAAACCTCCCACAACCATTTTTCTTGCACTAAAATTTCAACACAAAACACTAAAGAAACTCGTCAAAGAAGTATACAATTATCACAACCTTTCCACAGCCTTAGAAAAATCACATTTTCTTATCTAAGCTGACACTAAGCAAACTTTCAACCTTTCTACAATCTCAGAAAAACATATTTTCTTATCTAATCCAATGTTACCCTCACAATCTAACAAGGACCTACATTCGTGTCAATGTTGACAACATCTACAATTTCAATGGTTCCGAATGGAAATAATGCATCTGTTCCAACTCATTTTGCCTGGGCCAAACCGGAATTGCTCTCTCTTTAGTTAAGTTCTATGTAGATATGCGAGTCCAAGTGAGACATATCAATACAAGTTTGGTTGATCCTCAATCGACGACACCAAGCCCCTAAGGAAATCTTCCGGTTCAATTCCATATCTTGCTTGGCTGGGTGGACTCTATTTTCTAATTTCTAAACCAAAGAAAATGAAACTTATTGATTCGAGGTCATATATACATGGGCAGTAGATATGCGAGTAAAATGAAGATATGTGTAGATGTACCTAGAAAATCTACAGACCTTACTTGAATGTCAATCACTACACTTGGACAACTGACCTCCTACCTTGATGTAGAGAAATGAAAGGAAAAACCCTATTTATTTAAAGAGAATTTCCTTCATGACAACCCCAACTATGTGTTGCCTCTATCTACAACACAAAGATCCAAACAAAAAATTGGATCACCATTATCCATAGGTATATGGAAACATCCCCTTGTTAAGTGGATAAGGCAAGCAAGGAAAATGGCTTTGTGGATCGAAAGGAAATAATCATCCTTACAGTGGTTTTCTCTAACCGAAGCGGAATTTATAATGTCCTCTATCCGATTTGGGTACCATGATTGATATGGCATGCATATCCAACTGAATTTGATTGAATGGATCGATCCATCGAATGTATTAAATCTCAAAGGCTTGGAATTTTTTTGAATGAATCAATCCACCGAATTCTTTAAAGCTCAATGGCTCAGAAATTTTTTGAATTTTACAAACCTGTGAGAAAGAATCCAATTCATGAAGTGTCACTCCTACCTTATCCTCATTCCTTTGATGGTTAAACCAAGTGCTTTAATCAGTTCCCACAATGCAAGAGATAAGTGAAGGGAGGATCTCACGAGAGCACTACCTTTGTTTGATACAAAAGGTTGTAGTGGTTTGCACAACCAAGTTTCCATCACGGTTTTAGACATGCAGTGTAAGACAACATCTCTTGTGAGCTTTGCTTGACATCTAGTTTCTGAGCTTGTCTTGTGACTATCGATGTGCACATGATTTCGCTTTCTAAAGAACAGATCAAGGAACTTCATAATAAAGAATAAAAATAACAATATTCATGGCTTTTGCTATATTCAATGAGACCACGAAATGGACGACTAGTCATACCAACAAAAAGTGATTCGGCGTCTGGACTGAATGATATTCCAGATATCACTCCAAAGAAATAAATTTCTAAATGTGAGGTCTTGTCCCCATTATTTTCTCCATCCCTCCGGGGACATCATAATTTCGCTATTCAAATTAACGCCATAACCCAATATCTATTAATGTTGATTTGGTTATTAATATTGCACTTTTAATTGTAATGTGTAAACTAAAAATATACACATTCATATGAGAATCAATTCGAATAAATAAGTTTCTTTTCTTATTAAACAAACTTCTTATATGAACATGAGAACAGGCAGCTTATACAAATACAGGGATCACAAAAGTTTATTTGTTGGCTTCACACTTTCTTGACTTGACTCATGATATTCTGTAACTACTTGAATCGTGGTATTGTGTACTTTAGATAGGATAAAAGTTTGGTCAAAAGGATGAACTTCTTCATTTTAATTTATCCCTTTATGCAATTTGAAAACCCAATTTGTTACATGCTTGGACAAGAAAAATAGAAGCTTCCACTTTTCACTAAAATATCAACCTTTAGCCATACCAAAATTCATTGTTTTACACAACCCCGATTCAAATTTATCTTCGACCTCAATATATAAATATATATATATAATATATATATTATATATATATATTATATTTATTGCTTCAACGCCCCATTCTAGTAAATCATTTTAAATTCAACGGTTATGAATTCTAATACCTTAAGACACTACTATTGGAACAAAACCTACAACTCCTTCATATCTGTTAGAGGTGGATTGGCCCATAGGCCAAAATTTTTGAACTTAGAGCTCAATACCATTTGTCACATACCCCATGAGCCTAATTTGAAAATTAACTACTAGGATCCTATTCCTTAAATTTACTCTGATTAAAGTTAGGTTCAATAGTTGTCACAAGTATAATTATTCCATCATTACATGAACAAATATTTATCATGCAACTATTCTCGTATTCTTCAAAATTCGACAACATTAGAAGTAATGAACCATACCCCCTAGGCACAATACTACAAACTCCTTCTATGCTTTACTAGATCCATGATGTGGACTTTTACATCCAATTACAAGACTTACATTTCAAATCAACCCTTAAGCATAAATTACAACTTGGAGAAGAGAATCAATCAAGGCATGCAACCATTAAAATTCTTTGATGACTCAACACAAGCATTAATGGAATGTTATTTTGAATCTATTGTAGCTAGCATGGCCATGAATCATGATCATAGTCCTATTGGAATATTCGACAATATTACTAACATAAATATTATGCAATCCCTCAGTGGATCCAGTTCCCATGATTCATAATGTATAGCATAGATAACCTGAACCATAGGATTAAAACATAATTGTTCTACTTCTATCGTTGTCTCATGCATAAACCTTATAAACAGAGATATCACATAAGTTTAGAAATGTATTATGTTCCTTCACTAAATTTAATTGTGATTAAATTTAGGATCAATAGTTATCCCATGCATCCATATATAATCATCTCACCGAGAAAGTTAGTATAAGCGATTCTACTTATGCATAGTGGTCACATGCAGATTCTACCATTAGTAACATGTGCCAGATAGCTCCTTGACCGGAGTATTAATAACTACCTACTATGCTCCCATCACTAAATCTACATTTGGATGCAATAGGGGTCACATGCATAAGAATTTAATCATCCTCACAAATAAATATAACACATACAACTATACATCTGAGCTGAGTGATTAAAAAACATAAAAAGTAAGGAGTAAACATACAATACATCCCATGCAAGTGGTTTAGAAAAGAGAAATTGGAAAGAATGTCACTTGGATAATCGATCACTGCCACCCAACCTAGAACTAACTTTCACCAGTTCACCCCGAGCCAAGAGTTCTTCCACTGATCAACTACCTCCTATTGATCTCTTCAATGGATATTTAATAACATCTTTCATGATATGACTTCCATTAGCAGCATCCCGCTTTTATGGATTCTTTTATCCATTTTCTTAGGATTATCTCATAAAAGCTCACCTTTCTCTCCTGCAAGGCTTTTCCTCATAAAAGTTTGCCTTTCTCTCACACAAGGATTTTATGTTTTTCTTAAACTTAGCATATTTCTTCAACTAAGTAACTTAATGGATATTTATCTCCAATCCATCAAGCTTATCTAGAACTAGATCTAGAAGCCTTATCATGAAATAATTTTCCCTTCCCATTTACCAAATGGATTTGGCAAGAACCTCATCTCTTGGTGTCTCGCTTTTCCAAGTGATTAATTTATTTTATTTATTTAATAATAAAGTATTTCCTTTTCTTGTTACACATCATACCTAGCTTAGCTTAGGTTAATAGAGTTTTACATATAATGGAGGGTTGTTACACTTTGTTATTATTCTCTATTCTTCTTAATGCACTTAGGGTAATATCATAAAAAGTTTTATTTCTTGTTAACCAAACCCTACTCTACCTAGGAACTTTGAACTATATACTCGCCTTACACCTCTATTTTTTCATTTGAGCACTATATCTAAATTGCACACTATACTTTTCTTTTATGGTGTTGTTACATTACCTACCAAGAAATTATTTCTATCTCTATGTCACAATAATTAAACATTAAAAATTATGTTCGAATTCTAATCCCCGCACTCACATGTTAGCCTAACCTTAAACACGTGATAGTCGTATGTAAATGTGATAGCGACTTATCTCTAGACATTCCAAAGGTTTTTTAAGGACTTATTGCACTCATAGTGCATTCCAACTGTCCATCACACATGTTGCAAGTGGCAGGAGAGTGGTACATATGAACCTCTTATATTTCGACACACCATTCCTATCACACTTGTCTCACATGGGAAAGGTGTGAATCACAGTTTTTGGTTTCTGTGAATGGTGCAGATCACCAAAGGTGATCTAATGGCTTTCAATCTTTCTTACAAACCCTAAACCTTAACTAAACCTCCTTTTTCATTTGTGTGCCTTCTGATTCTATTACTCAGTCCACTACTCATGGAATGAGTTTGCCCAATGTTTCTCTGTGAAAGAGATGTGTCAACTAGATTATACTGTGACACTACATCTGGCATACTACTGAGTCTTGGTTATGTCTGCAATAAGTTAACGATACAAGGAGTAGAAGAAATAAATATTGGTGCCATTTTCCTATGTGTGTCTATTGGCTCCTTTTCAACATGAATTGTTCTTAATGAACTACTCTTCACCTAATTACAGGAAAAAATTTCATATCAAAGATTTAGGTAGATTTCCCCTACGCTTTCGCTTTCTAACATGGCGTTTCAGTTATTCATTTCTGTGCTTTCAAAATTTATGTAGACATGACATTAAGCCTCACTTGTTACCTCGAACGAGTATATTCTCTCATTGGCTCATCAACAGAGAGAAAAACCTTTTGTTGCACATGTTTTTTCTAAAAGGCACAAGTATAAATCGACCTTATGATTTGCCTTTTACATTTGTTTTTTTTCTAGTCTCATGATTGAGTTCAATGTGAAGTAATTTCATTTCCCTTTTTTCCAGGATTGTAGGCTCGATTGGATACCTATCCAATGTTCGGCCTTCCTTGGCTTCTACAATTTTTTGGCTAAAGTCTGGTTGTGTTCATGGTAATTCCATCTTCACCATGTTATTGTTTGTAACTCCTAAGGTTATTGGGTGTAATCTATTATCATTCATAATACTTTGGTGTAGAGTACAAAAACTCTTCTAAAATGCTATTATAGCTTCCATTTCAATTTTAGCACTACTAGACCCATGCCAGAAGTGTACTAAGTCTCCTCTCCTCTAGGTATACTTCTAGGCTAACTTAGAACCCTTCTTCCTTACACTGCGTTGTTAATTTTACAAATATTACAATAACATACCTTTTCATTCTTCTGCACGACTCAGGTGCTCCCACTTCAATTGGGAGGGTAGTTGCTAACTCAATATGTGCCAGAGGTAACTATTTCTCTCTCACTAAGTGTAATTCCTATTGTTTGGATTTCATAATTTAGTTTTCTTTGCTTACAATAAGGTTTTGTTTTGTTGGTGATGTAAACAGGTACATGTATGGGACCAGTAGTTATCTCCTGCCTCATTTTCTCAATGTTAACAACTAAAATCTCTAATTAATGCCCTTGTGCCTATTCCAGATCAGATCTATACAAGGTTCTAGGTCGATTCAATACTGTCATTCAGTGAAGGAAGTTCGTAATGTCTCTCTGATGGAGAAATATTCCTATTGATGTTGTAATACTTTAATTCCTTTCTGTTTCCTATACATTTTTCCTACAACGAGCACGTAGTTAGCTTTCTAGCCTGTAAAAGAGTGTACCACCCACAAATAGTTTATAAATAAATTTATCTACTTTATTGTTGAAATTTTGTGAGTCCTCTATTGTTTATTCGGACTTTGGTGCTCTAAAAAGGTCTCCAATCTGTGTGTGTGTGTGTGTGTGTGTGTGTGTGTGTGTGTGTGTGTGTGTGTGTGTGTGTGTGTGCATCTTAATTACAGAAATCGTTGAAATATTGTGGACGCTTCGTGGACTTAATATATTCATGATAGTTGCTATAAATATATATCTGGTTTTATTCATTCATTCTCTTATGTTGTTAAGTATTCTTTTTCAATTATAATCTATCGAGGTCACCTCTGTCTGTGATTTTTATACACTATGTGTATAAGTGATATATGAAACGTGATGTTCTCTCTTGTCCTCTTTACTCTAATAATCCATGCGATTATAGTTATATTTTCCCTCTGGTTAAAGTATTTTTATATTTAGCAATAGTCACTGGTATGTTATGGCTTCTCTGGTTATCAATTCTTCTAAATACCATTGTTTTATAAAATCTACGTATGTATGTTTGAGAGAATAATTATTTCAAAGGTGTTCCTCATTGTATTAACATATATGGTTGTATTGTATGCCCCGTTCTCACTAATTGGCCTCTCCTTTGGATTAAATTACTAGAAGATCGTCTTCTTTCAACACAGTAATTATATTGCGTTTTGCCTCTATTGAAGCATGGATTTTGGGTTGTAACCTATATATACTAGAATGCCCATAAACACTAAGGACATGCAAATGCTTCTTATCTAACAATTCGGATTTGGATTTTTGTTGTGACTTAATTATAACTGTGGAAATCCTCACAGTTCTTCTTATTTAATCCTTAGTTAATAGAGATTCAAACACCCACCTAAATATATATACTTAGGTATTCCTTCTTACATCTTTCAACTCGCCTTTTAATTAAAATACCCCAAACTTTTAATTCTGGATTATATCATATTATATCCACAAAATTAGCCAAAATATTTTCCTAGGTTTCCCATGGTCATATATAATAGATTCCAGTCTCCATACCGAGTGATAGTATGTTGCTATAGAAAAATAACTAAACAATTTTAAATTTATCTTCCTTCCTTTACATAGGGTTACATAAAATAGCCATTCTACTCTATATTAACTTAATTAGTTTTATGCCTTGATTATTCAACCGCTTCATCACATTTAAAATTTAATAATGGGTTTTTGTGTAACGTGAAAGTATGCAATCCGAAAATTCTTTTATAAATACTTGAACAAAAACATGACAATATAGAATATGGAAATTATTTTATAAATAACTGAACATATTAATAATTTGTTTTAAATAACCAATGAGTCTTACTTTATAAATACTATCAAAATTCTTATACTCTTGTAATCAGTCCATCCAACATAACATTTCTATCTATATCCATTGTTCATATTCAATACAAGAGTAACATTCATCGTTGGTTAAAATACTCAGATAATCCTAAATAATATAACCAGAATGTGAGACAACATGCACAATTGTAAAATAACTTCAAAATTAACAAATGACATACAAACTTCTCCAAACCACCAGAACTTAGAACTCTAACTGCAATACCAACTAGAATGCCTTGGGATGAGGAATTCTCTACCCAACTGTGAACCTCTATCATAGTTTCTCCCCTGAGCTGAGATCACCTTACTCTAGAATCAACAACCATGTTATTCCAGTCAAGTCATTTTTTATGCCTTACCTCCCTAGTAAAATTCCCTTAGCGGCACCCCGCCTTCTAGAGTTTGCCAACCCCATTGCCTAGGCTTTTCCTATTTTTCGAAAAAAAACAAAAAAAAAACAAAAAAAAACAAAAAACAAAAAAAAAAAACTTATCTTTTTTCATTAAAGACCGCCTTTTCCTTGACGGTGCTTTATTCACCCTTTTCTCAGTGTTGTTTCCCTAGTGATTTACTAGATTTTTCTCTCCCAGTCTAATAAAATCACATTAATCCACTCTTAGGGATTTTTAGGAGTAAATAGAGGAAGTTTATCGTTTCCAAATTTTTGGGTAAGGATCTCATTAACTCATGTTCATTCCCAAGCAATCATCCAATATATTTTTATTATTCAACTCACTTTACTACATCGCCATGCAGTATTAAAAATTTAAGTTTTTATGGCTTCCTAGCCATCATACTACAAATAATTTATTCCAAATACAGAGTATGTATGATCCAGACTTAAACAGGAACGCAACAAATTACAGAGATAACCATAAACACAGATATGCAGCAGAAATAATACTTCATTTCATTATTGTAAAATATTGAAATATGCTTACAAACAGTAATGGAAATAAACCAGCTAGGGCGATGGTAGCTTATCTCTGAGAAGAGATGTGGTGGCTACATGCCTTTGAACTATGTTACAATGAGG